>CAJHQQ010001562.1:0-92215 GCA_905132885.1 Moricandia moricandioides
AATAATACGTATATATTTATACACCTAATAAATCACAACAGAAGTAACGTACTCTAGTTTATTATTTTTGTTATCTTTGTTAGAATTTCTCTAAGGTCTAATTTCTTATAATAAAAAATATTTAATTTTTAGTTATTTTACATGTTGTGACTGTCTCTAATATTTATGACATCACTGAAATTCTTCTGTCCATAAATATAATAAGTTCTGATTTCAAATTCAAATTGACTAATGATAAATGATTATTGTTATAGAAAAATTTACAACCACTAAATAAAAAGATGAAACAAAAAAAAACAGAATTTAATACATTCATCGTCAGTATAGATACTCAAACTCGATAATTTACCATACTAATTTAAATTTTTAATTTAAAAAGTATATAGTAAATAATAGTAGGTATATATTAGTATGTACAAGGTGCGGATCCTCATTTTACAAAATAAAATATAATACTTACTATCAATGTTGTTTTAGAAAGAGTGGCTAATAGTATAAAATTAGTGTTAAACTGGTCAAACATAGTGAATTTTAAAGGCTGATGGATAACTTTCTATCGGATTACTGTTTATGTAATCTTTCTCCTAATTCCAACTTCTATTTTGCTACGATATGGTCTACAGAGGTTTCCAGCAAAAAAAAAATGCATAGAATTTTATGAACATATAGTCCTTAATGTGATAATGATTTAACTAAGCAAACGATCTGGTCAGATCTCTTGCATTGAAAACACTTATAACTTAGGCCATGATTAACCCGGGTCTCTTAAGGTGGGGTTCTTAACGAAAAATTTGTATTTTTAATTTTTTTTTTTTTTTTTTGCATTTTTCCCGCTAAGAGACGGCTCTTATGGTTCTTATTTAAGAGACGGTTCTTAGCTTTTCTTAGTTAAAAGCTAAGATACGTCTCTTAGAAAAGTTAAGAACCCCACCTTAAGAGACCCCGGTTAATCCTGCTCTTAATATTAAGACAAAATCTTTTTCCCCATCCTCTTGGAACCAATGATGAGTGATGTGTAAATCACAATCCTCCGTAGTTCTGATTGTCAAAAAAAGTACTTACTTCCTTTGTAGTATGTACTTGGGAGATTTCCTACTGTAGCAACATATCTCCACTTTGCTCTATGTTTCCTTTTTTTCCTTTTCCTTTTTTTTCCTTTTCCTTTTTGATTTAACGTTGATTCTCATACAGAAGAACCTGTGGCTGCAAGTGTCCTTTCTCACACATAGAAAGCACATCACTCCAGCTACCGATCACCTGAAAATATCACATAAAATAGGTGATGAATGTGGATAATAGTGTATTTGCCTGCAAAGTCAATTGTTTTCATTACCTTCACGGTTTTGTCATCGAACATGATCCACCGATCGTGTTCATGACTGTATGCAAAGCAATGATAATGCTGTCCATAATAGCATACCTGGGGTATATAAACATCAAAAGAACATTAGATTATGATAGGCCAGAAAGAAAACATAAAGTAAAGTCGGATTTACTTCGAAACCATCTTGCCGGTAATATATCACAGAGAAAGAGTAAGAAGAAACACGTACCACAGAAGCTAATCTATATGTGCTCTTTGAGTCCAGACCACGGTACATGATACTGATGTCTATCTCGGTATTTAGAGCTGCAAGCGTAGCTGCTATGTCTTCTACCCTCTCACATGTGTTCTGCCACCCTAAAACTGCCAATCCCGAAAGTGTGTTAAGACAGATATACTAGTGATCTGAAAAGATTTGCAGCATTCATCAGAATCCTAAAAAAGGTATCACCTGTAGTGAAAACATGTGGTGGAGTGGTGAGAATGTGGCGGATATGGTTGGGTTTCCCACACCCACCAGCTTCAGGATCACAGGCGAGTTGGTGGTTCATCTCGACAAGATTTAAAAGACCGTCAAATGAATTCTCAGCGCAGGCAACCTATTAGTGGGGCAAAACCACAGTGAATTATCTACTACAACATGTGAAACCTCAGGTTGAATGAAAACTTGCATGATTATCATTTCTTTTTACCTTCATGGTCCGTAGGGCACTAGCGTTGATGTTATGGAAGAAGGAAGTGTACTTCATATGCCTAGACTCCAGCCCACAGCTGTAGCAATTCAGTTGCTCAAAAATATTCATTCCAAACAGAGAATGGGCAATACATGTGCGGTTGGCACAGTCCCATGAACCTGTACAGTTGCTCTCGGAAGGTTTCGTGTCAGACACACCTGAGCTTTGAGAAAATGCGCGATGAAGACAGTCGAAAATCACAGCCAATACTTCTGAAGCATCGTTCATCTGAGCCTGTCCACCATATCATGCTCAAGTTTAGGCTAGTGATGCAAACGAAAAATTACTCCGTAAGGATAAACACCAATTACTTTACCTCTTGAAAGAAACTGCTACCTGGATACAAGTTACTCAACGCAATCCTGAGAGATGAAGGAGTCACAGGTTCTTTTTGTATTTCCGTCGATGCAGCTCTTAGAGCAGTAAAAACTTCATACAATGAGCAGACAACACAAGGATCTCCCACGTGATGGTGCTCGTGCGTTGAGCTCCGTAAGAATTCAGCCCGAAACATCCTCAGATTCCATAGAGACTGAGATCAAAGGAAAAATGCATTCATCAAATAAAAATCTTTTAAGCGATATGATAGACAGTGATACATGAGTAATTAAACAGTTTATGAGAATGAAGGTTACCTGTATGATAACATTCAAAAAACAATTGTATTCCCCAACTTCATTCTGAAGACCTGTGCCAAATATGCCAACTTCGGTCGAGCTCTGAGACTCCTTTGTGACATCAGAAACCCCATCACTGCTTACTTCCAGAGGGGTTTTCAAACATGACGTCATTTTTCTACCTCCTTGGTACGCGTCTGGTTGAAACAAAATGTTCCACAGTCAGATGTTTCGTATCAGAGGCTTTTGTCACCCCAAAATTATCACATAACAAATATGATGAAAACGGGAAAAAGGTAGCTTGATATCTAAATAAAAAAAGTGATATATACGATAAACCATTTTACATACAAATGACATTGTCAGTCAGATAAGAGAAACGAATGGGCAGTAGCAAACACTCTCAAAGGCTGATAAAGAGACATGATATATAAACAGGGATGGTTGGAAAATCTACCAAGGCTTTGACGCACTGCCTTTTTGAGGTCAGCTTGAAACTTTTCTTCTTCGTCCTCTTCAGCTTGTAGTTGTCTTAATGTCTTTGTTCCCGCATCTTACTCACCATGATATAAAATCGATTGAAAGATGTCAGAAAACAATTGCTAGAAACCAATGTAAATACTGTCATTCCTTGTTGGCAGAGAAGGAAAAATCAAGATAGAGAGGATATAAGGGAAAAAAGACTTACCACCATTGCTACTTAGACTTTCAGATTGTCTCTCCTTGTCGGTGCCTGACCTATGAGATTCACTATTTATACTCACACATGGTCCAACTAACTTGTTAGAAGTTTTTTGGCGTCTACCCCTCCTCCCAGTGCGTTGATCAGATTGGAAAACACCATCTGGAGTAGATACCCCATTAGCCACTAGTACAGCAACAACAAAATACAATAGCGTCTCAGAAAGGTCATTAGAGACATATGTCAACAACCGAAGACAAGTGGTAACCTTTTTCGGATTGCACATCCTGAACCGTTGCAGCATCAGATATCACACAATGATTTGTTGAGGGAACACCACCATTTGTATTCACTCGGGTTCCTTCCAAGTCATGAGGTAGTCCATTTCTTTGAACCCGGTTCTCCTAGTAAAGCAAATAAACCCAAAAATAAATTCAAAGAGATGATTCCGACTCCACAACCGTGTCACTCAATGGTTAGCAGACCTACGAATTTGTCTTGCCCTTGTAAATCTAAATCATCAACGACATTATCTCTGCAAACATCATACACATCCTCTGCAACATTCATTGGAACTAAAGGGCTGTATTTCGTTTGTTGTTCTTTAATATGCTTCTCCTTAGCTTCATTCTCAATTCTTCTTTGATACTCCATAGTTTTCTCAAGCTTTATTTCCTCTAGCTCTAACTCTATTCGGTGTCTGTATTCCTCTTCCTGTTCTTTTAAACCTTCAACAGCTTCAGGAACTACGTCAGCTTCTGAGGGATCACCAAAAGATGCAACCGGAGGGAGGCTGGAACAAGAGGTTATCAAAATACATCAAAGAAAAATCATTCACCACTAATATTTTGAGAACGAGAATATTTAACAGAATCTAAACTAAAAAATGTGCAGTTCAGATCTTCACCTGTGTTCAACTAAATCAACCTGGAAGCGATGGTCGTTTCCAAGAGAAGCCTATAGGAAAGCACTAAAGCTAGTTACATATTAGACAAGAAACACTTAAAACGTAGACAGCAAATTTATTCAAACCTTTAGTTCCTTCAGTTTCTTTGTGCCTTTATTCTTTTTCTTGTCCTTAGATTTTTCCTGTGTGTGTTTCGGATTATCATTTCTTCCCCGGGCCTCCTTCTTAGAATCAAGAGCGAGCTCAACAAGTAATGCTTCACTTGCAGCATCCGACTTCTCAGTGGCATCTTTATCTGCCAATGCCTCCAAATGTGCCTAGAGAGAGATTAAGATAGAAATGCCAATTACAACCCAAAAGGACACTGTAACCAAAGAATTAACTAATCTAATAAGTTAAATACTTACACGCATGTAGGACTTCACCAACGGTAACAGTACCATTTGATAACTATTGTAGGAAGCAGGTCCAAGCTTTATCTCTAATTTCTGCACCCCAGTAACACTGTGCATCATTCTTGCATCGATTTTGTTAAGCTGTAACAGTACACACACAAAGTATTTGTTTAGGAAAAATGTAGTTATTGACTATCTCAGTCTTGTTGCCTAAAGATAGAAAAGGTTACCTCTGCAGCTAAATTTTCCTTTTGTTTCTGGATCGCAGTCTCTATGAAACTATCAGCCTCACGAAAGGAATCTCTAATCCCCCATTCATCAACTTCTTCACCAGATTCCAGATCACGTAGCTGAGAACTCGTGCAGGCATATGATTCTTCATATCCAAATTGATTGTGGTTAAGTGAGTCTGCGTCTTTTAAAACATTTGTTATAGCATCTACCTCAAACCTACTACTGATGAACATCAGTTCATGTTCACTCTCAATCAGCTCTTCTCTTCGCCTTCTAAGTACAGATTCATAGCTTTCGTGAGTAAACTCTGCTGAAGTCTCCCTCCTCCGACCTTCTTCAAGACAAAGGTCCTCGACAGTATGCAGTGCTCCCTCGTAGCTTAAGTGCTCGCATTTTCTGTCCCAGAAGTTCTGCAAGTGACAGAACTCCTTCTCAAGAGTCTTCATGATCTCCAGTCCTTTCTTTTTTTTCTCTTCCTTTGTGAGCATCCACGACACAATTTGTTCCTTGCTAGAGGGTCCTGTGAAGATCCATGAAAGAAATCCATCCTCACCAGAAGACACATTGTTGCCATTAGCTATATCTCCAAAACTTGCTATAGCTCTGTTATTCAATGCTGACCCCATATACTTCTCTGGGATGGACTCAGTGCCAAGCAATTTTTCATCCACAAGAAGACATGTATCTTCACTATCAAGACGAATCTCCTCCGTAACTTCAAGAACCAGGTCGCCAAAATTACTAACATCATCGTTGGGTTTATTTGGTTCAGAATATCGACTCAACCCACAGTCCTGTGACAAGTCTTGCAGGAATTTGAGAACTTTCCTGAGCTTGATAGCTCCCAAAAAGCAAATGCATATGGGTGACTGACCCAAACCACGATTAAAGAACTGCGAAACCGAACGTAGATTTCGGAGTTCATCCACAGTAAACTGTATGACCTTGTCATAATGGCTGGCAGCTAAATAATTGCGTCTGATAAGTAGCTCAAAGGCTGCGCGGATTTTTGCAAGGAGCTTTGTACGTTGAGGATCATCAGATATCGGCCATCCATCAGGAAGATGAAACGGATTTGACATCTTACCCTCTTCAGACTCATTCTCATCACAACCTTTGCAAGCATCTTCAAAATATTCTTTCTCTGGTGACGTATCATTCCAGGCATCCTGGAAGCAGTCTTCACCATCTTCCATATTATCTCTAGTGTGAAACTCATCATACTCAGTACTTTGGATTTTGTGCTGGCTGCAAAGCAATTTCATAGCAGCAGGGAGATCCAATGGTTTCCATGGGGAACTAAGAAGCATCTCAATCCTCTTGCTGTTGAGGCTTTGAGGCAAAACCATTTGCGTCTTAGGTAACACGTTACCTATGTGCTTCTGCACAAAATGCTGCATATGAGCCTCACAATCCATGAACTTTTCACTACACCCGTAGCAAACCCAGAACCTCCAAGTTTTATTAGCCTCATAAAAGGACAACGCTTCACTTATAATCTCATTTGCTTCTCCATCCTTTGATGGACTAAAGTGACTCTTAAGATCACTAACCTTAACTCTAAGCAACTCTTGTTTCGTTTCTTTGCTCGTAGACTCCCAATATAACCTAACCCGATCTCTTCTTTCGTCTGTGGAGCTGTTTTTCTTAGCGTTTCCATGCTTTCTCCTCTCCCCGCTTCTCTGACTCGCGCCTAATGTTGGATCTGATCCTTTGCTGTTGACATTATCTGACAAGGGAGATTCTGACTTCTGCTGGCACAACCTAGCTGCAGCGACCCTCACTTCAATCTCCTTCCTCCACTCTTCAGGAGTCTTGGTAGCTTTCTTAATCTCGTTCGGCCTCCTGGTCTGAATCAAGCTACTCTCAATAGGGTCCTCAACCATCCTCCTAACAGGGAAAAATCGAAAGGTGTCTTCACCATTTCCCAGGTGTTTCATCAAAGTGGACAAAGAACCAAGATTAGATTTCTGTATGAGTGACCTAAGCTCTTCCTGCACATTAGCAATACGAGCCTCAGGTGTCAATATTTTCTGCTGATTCTCAACCTGAAGACTGTCTTTAGCAGGATCGATAGGATTCTCAATCGAGAGAGCTCGTTGGCACTCTTGCACAACCTCCTCATACTCTCTACCATCGTTAGCAGCCTCGTAAAGCAAGTTAGCATAAAAATGGCCAAATTCAATAGAGTTTGGTGATAGGTCCACAGCTTTTCTAGCAGATTCAATTGCACTACGGAGATGCCTCTGTTTCGTAGATACATCTTCGTAGACAGAAGAAACCTTGACGCACACAGTTCCCTGTACACGGTGAATTAGGGCAGAGTGTTGGTGGCGAGAGCATGATTCCTTCATGAGACGAATCGCCTTGTTGTAGCTCCCTCGCTGGAGTGAGGCCAGTGCCTTCTCGCACTCGGCCTTGATAACAAGCGCATTATCCTCATAGAAGGAACAAGCGGAAACCTCAGACGGCACAACCACTGTAGACGCCGCTGCCGCAGAAGAAGGCAACGATTGTTTGGAGTGAAACGCGAGGGGTTTCTTCTTCTGACCCATTCACGATTTAATCCGCATGAAGAAGAATACCATAGGCCACAACAAAAATGCTCAAAGATGGTTAAATTGGTAATTAAGTTAGAGTGAACATAGGGCGACGCCTGGGAGTTATCGGGCACCGTAGTACGGCGAAGGATCGACGGAGAGGGTTGGTGAGGTAAAAGAGATGGAGAGTAGAAGAAGACTCGTTGTGCTCTCTCTCTAAAATAATCCAAAAGGGGAAAACTAGAATGAAAGGGGATTTTACCAACTGAGATTTACTCGCATTGCGACTTGCGAGTATATACCGGTTCGGTTTAATGGCTGTGAATTGTAACATTAGGTGGTTCGGTGCGGTTGAACCGTCTATTCCGCACGTGGTTCTATTATAAACTATTTCTAGGGCTTGGTGATAGTTTTCTCGACATTTTACAATAATAAAAAAATGTTAAATCGATTCAAATTGCTTCATGTCACTACAAGTGATAGTTCAGGCTTGGATTGGGTATTTCAAATTTTTAGGTATGTACTCTATTCAAATAAAGTCCTATTTTTATCTACCTATAAATAGTTTTGGTTAGACCATTGCATTTAACTAATTTTCTTATTATTTTTACTTTTAGCTAACTTAATTATTATTAAATATATACACTATCCTACAATTAAGGAACTAAATAACAAATCTATTGTTTTAAAAAATAATCAATTCAGTTTATATTAATACTAAATCTGAATAACTAATCAATTATATTTTATTTACTAATATAAAAAAGAATTATATATGCCTACAAATCCGTATAAATATAAAATTGTATTTAACCTCAAATGCAAGAAATAAAATTTTCAAAACTTTCACCAAATACATAATATCTCTTATAGATAGAGTATTAAAATTAGATATATATATATATATACACACACATATATATACATATTTGATAAAATAAATATTAATAATTAGTTACTATGAATATTTAATAATATAATAGAACATATTATTATTGATATTTTTTGAGTATAGGTTTTATTGACTATTCCAACAAACATGTAAAATCTTTATCAAAAATAAAACTAATTGAAAAATATATAACATACTTTAAGTTAGGCTTGGGCTTTGGAGTACGTGTTAGATATTTTGAACTTTGGTTCTAATTTATATCATATCATAGGTCTCATTCTGGTAAATTTGTAAGTACAGATCATATTAAGATATAACGTATTGGTTTTGGTTCTAATTTACATCCTAAAATTTATAAAGTAACCATATCTCATTCATATTTGGGTTATATTGATTCGATTTAGATATATTCAAAGTTAAATCCAAAATTTTAAAAGCAAAACATAAGAATTTAATACTTATTTATATAAAATTGAATATTTAAAGTACTTATTTAAAACTTAATAAGTACTTATAAATATCATTTCAAAAATCTAGAATTGAATATTTGAAGTAAATATTTGTATTTGTGATTATTTAGACATTCAAACCAGCTTTTTGGATTTTTTTAGGTTTTTCAGCTTTTGGGCTACCTATTCGGGTTTGCCTAATAACACTTCGGGTTCGTATATCTTTTATATCACCCTACAAGACCCATTATGGTATTTATGACATTTTGGATTAGGTAATGTACGGATCAGGTTTTTTTGTTTGAGTTCAGTTTGAACTTCATGTTATATATTTTATGCCTAAATTTATTTCGAATAAAGAAAAAAATAAGTATATAAATTTTCATTGAACTTTAATATCCTTTTAGATATTTTTACATACAAAATTGGGTTCAAATATTTTTAGTTTGGGTTCTGTTCTTTGGAGTCCGGTTCGAATATTAAGATTTTGAAAGAAAAAATTCAAATTCTTCATTACTTAAATTTCTTGTACTTAAAATTTTACTATTAACTTAGCTGCTTTTTAAAAAAATTAATAGGTGGATGATTAATAAGTTTGAATTTAAATTTTGTAAATAGAAATACATTAATCTAGTTGTTATTTTGAAATTTTGAATGCAAATTTAGTTAAGTGTTGTTCGTTTGGCAGACGCAGCGTCTTGCGGCTGTGGCTGCGGCTGAGGCTGCGTCTGCGGCTGCGTTAAACGCAGATTGTTGTTGTTCGTTTCATAGACGCAGCCTCAGCGTTAGCCGCAGCCGCAGATTGTTGTTCGTTTTGACGACGCATGACGTTAACGCAGACGCAGAAAGTTGACGCTGAACGCAGCTTAGTATTGTTCGTTTGGCAGACGCTGCGGCTATTATCTTTTAATTCATATATTATTTTTATAAATTTATATAATTATATTTTAAATAAATTATATGTAGTTTAAATATATTTGCATCCATAAAATATTATATTTAATTGATAATAATTTTTTTGTCAAATATATAAACATAACAACATTTTTTGTCAAATATTTTAAAATATAACAACATTTTTAGTCATAAATCATAAGTTAAATTAAAACAAAATATATCATAAAACAAGAACTAAATAATACATCAAGTCTTAAATAAATAAAACATAAATGATAATCAAAATTATAAGCGAAGAAAATCAAGTCAGTAACTAAAATATTTAATATGGTAAACGACCTCGACCATATTCATTTGTGATGTTCTTACGCAAAGCTTCCATTGTTCTATCACTGGTGGGCTCATAGACAATATGTCCATCACCACCATCATCACCTTCTTCTTCTTCTTCTTCTTCTTCTTCTTCTTCTTCTTCTTCTTCTTCTTCTTCTTCTTCTTCTTCTTCTTCTTCTTCTTCTTCTTCTTCTTCTTCTTCTTCTTCTTCTTCTTCTTCTTCTTCTTCTTCTTCTTCTTCTTCTTCTTCTTCTTCTTCACCACCATCACTATCAGCTTCTTCTCCTTCTCCATCATCATCACTTTGCCATTGTACAAAATCATGATCTTCCCGATGTGAATCACATATGAATTTGTGTAGTGCCATCGTCGCTGTTACCAACTTAATCCACTTGACCAGACCATACTTTGGATGCTTACGATCCAAAATCCTCCATTTTGCTTTCCATACTCCAAATGTCCTCTCAATCACTGATCGCAGACCTGAATGCTTTCGGTTAAACAACTCTCGTGCACTAACTGGTGGTCCTCCTCTAGCAAACTGACCAAGATGATATCGCATACTACGATGCGGACCAAGATACCCTGTCCTGGTCGGATATCCAGAGTCAACCAGATAATACTTTCCAGGAGGAGGATGTGGAAAAGAAGCCTCATTCCTCGCACAATGAGTCAAGACCTTTGTATCATGTGCTCTACCAGGTACACCGAGATATGCATATATGAACTTCATATCGAAGTTACATATAGCAAGAATATTCATTGTAGGATCTTGCTTTCTACCTTTATATGCTTCTGCATTTTGATTTGGAGGGCGAACCGGGACATGAGTTCCATCAAGTGCTCCAATACAATCCTTGAAATAAGGCCAATACCGATCATCATTCCTCAACACAGGATTTACTCTTGCAAACTCGCCTTCTTCTGGTCTTAGTGTATCCTCTGCAAACTTGAGAAGAGCACTCAAGACATCATCAAGCTTCCTTTTTACTGTATCCAATGATCTTTGATACCTTGCACCTATATCCCGCACAGTTTTATCTTGACCAACAACCTCAAGAAACATCGCAACAGATTCTTCAATGTAGACATTGTGAGACTCTTGTAATCCATATCGCTCAGTTAGCATCTTACACAAAGCTTCAAAAGTTCTTTGATTCATTCGAAGAATGTCATAACATTGTTGATCTGATTCATACATAAGTTGTTGAACATGGCGCCATCCTGCTCCTCTATCTGTTCTATGACTCATTCTCTCAGTAGTAACCACATCAAATAAACCAAATTCATCATCATAATCACCATCCTCATCGTCCAGTATCCATCTTTTAGCCATCTACAAAACCATATTGATAAATGATCATCAAAATGTGTAACAGATTATTGATATTATTGAAAACTAATAAGACAAAACAAGATCAGAACAAAGTAGGAAACAATAGTCTTAAGATCATACCAAAATCAGAATCAAGACAAAGCAAGCTTAAATAACAACAAAGTAAGAAACAATAATCTTAGATCATACCAAGATCAGAATCAAGACAAAGAAAGCTTAAATAACACCAAAGTAAGAAACAATAGTCTTAGATCATACCAAGATCAGAATCAAGACAAAGAAAGCTTAAATAACACCAAAGTAAGAAACAATAGTCTTAGATCATACCAAGATCATAATCAAGACAAAACAAACCTAAACAAAGTAAGAAACAACAGTCTTAAGATCAGAATCAAGACAAAGAGTTTAGACAAAAAAGGTTTTGAACCCCCTCCCCCCCCCCTAACTCAAACTCACAAACTAATCAATCATCAAGTTTTATTCTGGTCCTAAGCTCCAGAAACTTTTTATACTTGGTGTATTTTTTCCTACAATTGTTATACTTGTTCTTGAAAATCTTCCAATTGGAATATCCTCTTTTGAACCTCTCTTCAAACGCTTCCATGATGTTATTTTTCCCTGTTTGATTCATTGATGTACTCGTTCTATTTCCTTTTCTTCTCTCTTCCGAGTAAAGTTGGAAAAAAAACCTAGTTTCCTCAGGAAGCCAATTCTAAAATAAACCAAACTTAGTGCCAAATTAATTATTAAATCACAGAAACAAAGACATCAGACCCTAAAGCATAAATAAGTACATCAGAAACAAGAGCAATAACGTACACAAGCTCAACAAAAAAAAAACACAAATCAAACTTACATCTTTTGTCATCTTGAAATGGTTGCTCAGGATCTCTTTGGTCCACAACTTTAGCACCTGCAAAAAAGACAGTGACAAGGCAAACAAATAAGAACAAAGAACATACCATAAGCAAGAGCATTAGCGTAAACATTTTCTAATCACAATGGTACATACGAGTGGGCACAAAAAGCTACCTAATTAACAACGTAACAGTCCAGGTCTAGAAACCATTCCACAAAAAGCTACCTAACCAACCACTGTTACTTGCATATGACGCCATTAAAACACATCGCAAAAAAAAATCTACACTTACAAACATCGAAGACATGGCAAAGGAAACCCACAAAGCTAGGGATGGCAAAGGAAACAACTTTCTTATTCAAATCACAAGAGAAAAGACTCTCTAGTATCATGCAAACATCAAAGGATTGATAGATCATCTCAGGATAGTAATGAAGAACTCCTCACACACCAAAACTCAAGTTAGCTTAGACAAATGCAGTTATTAGAGAGAACCCAGTAGCATATCAATAGAGAAAAGGGTATACCTTTACTCCTTACCAGTCAACGATCCAGACAAGCTCTAGCCACAGAGTTTTTGCAAGCACCCGATTGTTTTTTCTAAACAGAGAAAATTGATAGTTATGAACAAATTCTCTTGGATCTTGAGATCCAAAACCCATTCTCAAAAACTCATGAAACACAAAACAGTGACAAGAGACAAGTACCTCAAAGATGCTTGAAACCCAAATCGTGAGAAAAGAGAAAGCTTGAGGTCTGCGTCAGAGATGAAGATCAGAGAGCTCGTGGTGAGATGAGAGAGCTTGGGTGAGATGAGAGATGGAGATGAGAGAGCTCGTGATGAGATGAGAGAGCTCGTAGTGAGATGAGAGATGAGAGAGCTCGGGTGAGACGAGATGGAGATGAGAAAGCTCGAGGTGAGATGGAGATGAGGGAGCTTTGTGGCTGCGTCAGAGAAGATGAGAGAGCGTCAGAGGAGACGAGAGAGCAGCGTCAATTAGGTTTAGGTTTAGTTTTTTTTGTAAATAATAAAATGTTTTAAGGACAAAAGGGTAGATTTGTTTATAAACGCCAAAAATTTAGTCTCAGACGCTGTTTTTATCAGCGTTCAATTTTTATAAACGCTGGACGCAGCGTTTAAACGCAGCGTTCAGACGCAACTACCTGCGTCTACCAAACGAACAAGCTTATATAAAAAAAGTAGCCGCAACCGCAGCCGCAAGTAGCTGCGGCTGCCAAACGAACATCACTAATGCATAAAATAAGAAGCTTGAGATGCATTTTAAGTGAATAGCAAATCACTTTTTCTGTAATTATATGTATATCATCTGATTTTGAGCGATGAGCAGCATCAATATAAATATTTTGAATAAAATATGAGAACTAAGAATATAGGGTTAAATATACATATGTTCGATTATCTTCGCATATTCATTCGGGTTCGGATATTACCTGTTCAGGTTTGGATATCCAATCTCTTCTAACTTAATACCCGTTCGGATATTTTTGTTATTTCGGTTCACATTTCGGTTTGGGTTTTTTAGGTCGGGTTCGGATACATGTTCGAGTATCGGGTAAAATGCCCAACCCTACTACAAATATTTTTAAACAAAAAATTCATTTCAACTAACATAATTTTTCAACCAGAAACATTTTTTTATTTCAATGTCAATAATTATTGAATGTTCGAGGAAATTTCGCTAACAATGGAACATGTTCCAGTGTGTTGTCAATCGTATGTTTTTTTTGCTAATAGATCAGCAAAATTATTTCCTAACCGCTTGGTATGCGAGAATTGGATATCTTCAAAGCATGGTTTCCATTTGAAGACCCTGAAGCTTAAGATTGAGTGTAAAGATTAGTTGTAAATCACAAACCGTTTAATTGTTTGTTGACACGTGTATAACCCAAAGACCAGGCACATTGCATAGTCCATGTCAAGACAGTTTCTTCAGCTTCATTAGAGGTGTGACGTCCTTCAAATTTCCCGGTCCAAACATCAACACAAGTACCAATATTGTTATGTATTACCCAACCCAATCTAGAGGTGGTTTGATCCAACAGTCATTCCGGTTGCCCACACATGAAGATATGAATTTTGGAAGTGGTGTATGCATTATGTAACTCCTTCATAAGTATATTCTCTTACACGCCACATAGTTATTTGGACGGGCTACATTCTTAACAGAGAATAATAAACATTTCTACTTTTCATAATCTCCATAGATCCATATAGATGGTAAATGCAATTTGATGTCACCATCTAAGTCAGACTTTATCCTCAATGGATAAGGTTGGGTCTTGTAAGTCGGTTAAATGAATACTTGACATTCACTATAGGACTTTCGCATACTCACAGCTAAAAAAGATATGTTCATTTTTTTCCTCTGATTGGTAGCATTGACAACATAATGGGTCAACATGTATTTGTCATTGTCGTAGGTTTTACTTAGTGGCTAAAGCTCTAGAAAATAAACGCCAAAAAGATGGTGAAGTTTTGGTAGAATCAACAATTTCCCAATATCCTTGGATCGATCATGGTTGATGGATAACGAAGTTTGTTGTGTGCCATTCATATGAGATGTATCTGAAAAGTAGTAGCTCAATTTGAGAGAATAATTCCCTTTTGGATTGTACTTCCAACTCACATAATCACAATGATAATCTGGAGGGATATATATCTTTCATATAATATGATGATCCTTATGTTTGATCAGTTCCATTAGTTGTGTTTTATCCTATTGTTTGGTCGAAGGATATATTAAACTTGCGACATCTAGCAAAGGATTTGCATATGGTAAGAAAAGAGGTTTCTCTTGGACGATCAGTTGGTAGCCAATTATCAGATAAGAGTGTTTGTGTACCATCCCCTATCTCATATGTCAATCCTTTTCAAGAAGCTCTCGACCAACTCGTAAAGATTGTCATCCATAAGAAGCTTGATAAAAACAAAATAAACTTTACAATTTCTTGGTTGATTGAAAGATGATCTTCACAGCACATCTAAGAGAGTTTCTATGTGCTAAGGAACAATAACACTTAAGCTATAAATTAAAAAGAGAATCAAAGTAACAAAGGAAGTAGATGTTGGCCATAAATGGTTTTCTTGGCGTTGAATTGTCCAAATGCATTGTAGATGTATTTAGAAAGCAGTGGTCGAAACAATAGACCCGTTGGTCTTCATATCTTCCTTTTGTGAAAGCATACCTAATTGATGTTGAACATCCTTATGATTCTATGTTGGCTGGTGCATAGTATGAATTTATAAGACTCTTTTGGATTGGATGTCTTCTGGAAGCTTTTGATCGTGTGTAATATCTCCTAGTCTTTAGATATTGGTTTGGGTTTGATTGAACCGGCCAACTTCCGAATAATGCAAGTGGTTTGACTGATTTTTGGAAATTAATTACAACATTATATTTTCCTTGCCATTTCTTCTCGCGTTGGACTTGTTTGAAAGCTGAGATCTATTTTGAATTTCTTATTGATTTTGGTTCAGACTATCTCTTGGTTGGGTTGAAATTCATTTCTAAATGCTGGTACTCGCAAATAGATTACTAGGAAACAGGAGGTTTGTAAAATTCAATCTTTCTAATCCAGATAGCTCTGGGAATGATTCCACTTGGAAAAATAAAGTTATTAAGTATAAAATCTATGAAAATTAATTTTCTTTTGAAATCTCTCCTGGTTTTTATAACACTAAAAATGTACATACGCCGCCTTAGTTGGCACCTTGATTGGTTGAGTAGTATGTTTATCTACTGATTTGATGAGTAATGAACGTAATCATAAACTAATTCCAACATAACTTCGAAGATATAGTGAACGTCACAAGATTCGGGTTAATAAAATAGAAAATTTGTGTAGAAGATCAAATACAATAAAGTTTCAAGTAGGATCAGATAGAGTTCTTGTCCTGCTGCTGATGCTGTTTTGTCTCATCTCCAACAGTCTCAACCACAGAACTGGCTTCGTCATGAGTGCCTTTGTATCTATACCATCTAGCCATTAGCAAGAAGTAAATAAAGTTAACGAACATGAGTCCTGTGAGCATGAAATAGAAGTAGTCCAGCTTCGCTTTGTTCAGATCGTCAGCTAACCAATTCCCTGAAGGTGAATGTTCAGTTGATCTGTGGACAGTGGAGATCAAGAAGCTGGCAAGGTAGCTCGAAACTCCTCCACCAACATAGAAGATAGAACCAGCAAAGCTCCTCATGTTTTCAGGAAACTGCTTGTAGTAAAACTCCATTTGTCCAATAGCTGTAAAAGCTTCTGCTATGCCTGCAAGTGTGAGCTGCGGGATCAGCCACATCGCTGACATTGACGAGATCTCTCCCGTTCTAGGCTCTGACCCGAGTGTAGGTTTTGTCAGGGCAAAGGTTCTTCTCCGTTCCTCTATGAACCCGGACACCAACAAACTCAACACCGCAAAGAAAATACCAGCTCCTATTCTTTGTAAGAGTGTTATACCAGTGTCTAGACCAGTCACTCTTTTGAGGGAGGGGACAAGGACACGGTCGTAGACTACGATGAAAACTGTCATACCTGACATCAAGAACACTACATAGGTGGCTGCTGGAATCTTGAAGCCACCTGAACCCAATAGCCGGTCACTCTGGAGAGCTTGGAAGACAGGATATGTCATTTGCATACTTATGGCAAGGTAGTAAATGGCGCAAGCGAACCAGATTGGAATCACTCTTACAATGCATTTCACTTCTTCCACTTGTTGCATCGTACATAGTTTCCATGGATCCAAAGCCGTTCCATCAGAGTTCAACTTGTCCTCAGGGGTCATGATTGCTGCTTTGTCGAGAAACCTGACAATATAGCAAAGAAACAAACATTTGTTCAGACAAAACAGTAAAGCAAGGGAACAAAGAAACACAGAGACAGAATTGTTCTGACTTACCTCAACTGGTCGGTGTATTTTAGAGTAGAGTTTGCATAGTTATGCGGAATGTAGTTGTAAAGGTCGAGCCAAGGCTGCTTAACTGGCTTCAAACCACGTTTCTTGATCGCTGCGGCTATAACATGACCTATACCAGCCAATGGACTACCAGATGCTTTCACTTTTACATACAGTTTATGGCCAGCAAAGAAGATCACGCAGGCCAAGAACATCAGACACACAGGAATACTCAAACCGATGGTCCAGCTAACATTAGACTGGATATACACAACTAGCGTGAGCGAGATGATCTGCGCGAACGTGAAAGTGAAGAAATACCAGTTGAAGAAGCTGTTGATTCCTTTCTTTCCAGATTCTGACTTGGGGTTGAACTGGTCAGCACCAAAGGCCAAGTTACAGGGCCTGATGCCACCAGCACCTACCACAAGAAGCGCTAATCCCAACAGCAGAAACGCAATCTGACCCCCACTTGGGCCTTGACACGAACTCTGTGTTCCACAGGGAAAAGGGTGCAGTCCCGGAACTGCAGCAGTCAGTAGTATTACAAGCGATCCCTATCAACAAAGATGAAATATGGTTTAGTAATAAAAAAAGAAGACAGAATTCAAGATGATTAGTACCAGAAAGCAAGCGATGACAGCAACGCTAAGAGTCTTGTAGCGACCAAAGTAAGTGTCGCAGAGGAAAGCAGCGAGGAAAGTGCCGAAGTTGATAGTGCCACTAAAGGCATTGATGATAGTTGCAGCTGTAACGCTCTTAAGGTTGAATACTGATGTTAGGTACACTAGTAGGTTTGATAGTGTCCCAATTATCCCTATCTTCTCAAATGTCTCATTTCCTGTGAATATTAGTCAAACCATAAAGTAACAACCTTTCTAAAACTAACTGCATGTTTCAAAGTTAACCGGTTTGGTTTCAATCAAATCTGGTTATTTCGAAACCAATTTCATTCATTTCGAAATTTCAAGACAAGAACTCCAAATCAAGATTCTAGACACAGTCAAGTCAAAAAGAGAAAAGAACAGAGTAAACAAAAAAAAAATGTCTGAAGAAAAGCGTTACCAATGATAAATGGCATGACTTTCCACCCTCTATAAACGAGCTTTTTCTGCTCGTCTTCAAATGAATCGACGGTTGATGTCGAATCAGAACCACCGCCATCGACCGCTGAGTAAGTTTTGTGAACCTCCGTCGTCTCGACCTCAAACGGCTTTCTCTCCATAGTTTCAATCTGTGTGTAATTATGCTTATCTCTTCGCTCTCTATGGCTGAGGATGACTCTGCTCTTCATCTTAAGCGCCTCTTTATTGTCTTCTTATATAGTGGAGTGTCGAGAGAGACACTCTGGTGTGTCGAATTGTCTGAATCAATATCTGGACAAAGAAGAAAAGAAAATGACATGGTGGTGAATTTGGCGGAGCGAAGACAGAGACATGTGCGAATGACCCTACTTTTTAATCTCTTAACTTTATTGTGAAATCGATTTTTTAATTGAAACAATTGTTTAAATATTCCTGATTCAAAAATATTATATTCATGCGAAAATTGTTAAAAATGACTCAAAACTGATTTCAAATGCAAAAGTGTACCCAAAATTCAATCAAATGTAAAAGTAACCAAAAAAACTAGTGAAAATACAAAAAAAACTCATTGTGAGCAAATGAAAAAAATTGTATTCAATTTTACCAAAATAACATTTTCGCGTGAGAAAACTTCTATACAAATCTTCTATGGAAGACTAGAAGTCTTCTCTGAGAAGACTTTCGGACGTTTTCCGTGAGTCGTCTAGTAGTCTTCCGAAAGTTTTCTCTGAAAAGACTTCCATGTACGTATTCTCCGGAAGACTTCTCTAGAAGTCTTCTCAAACAATAAATCTTAAAAATAATTTATATAATTCATAAAAAAATATTTATGTAGAGGAAAAATAGAAATCATGTAACCACAAACATTTGTAAATAATATAAATTTATATCAACTAAAATTGAATTGTTTTCAACCTAGATGATTTAATGTAAAATGAGTCATGGTATTCATTGGTTTAGGGTTTAGTAACATATGTGATAGTATTGTAGGTAATTTTAGGCGTAGATTTTGAAATCTATCTTTTTAACATTTTTTTTTTGAATTTGACGAATATGCGTTAGTGATCCTCTAATAAGATGATTTTAAACACTTTCTAAGTTTATTTTATATTTAAGGAAGTGTTTTTTGGTTAGTTAATTGATTTAGGGTTTCAGAAGACTTCCCGGGATGTTTTCTAATATATAATGCAGTAGAATACTTGATGGAAGACTTCTTGGAAGACTCCGAGAAGACTTCTAAAGAAGTCTTCCAAACCAAACTCGAACTTAATTTACCTTCAATTTGAAATTAATCGGAAAAAACCAAAATATATTTAACCTAACCTGATAATTTACCGTACATATAAATAATAGTGGTGTTCCAAAAAAAAAAAAGTTGGTGAAAACCCTAACCTCCTCTTCTAAGGCGATTACTGTGACGATTTCCAACGAATCACTTTCGACTACCGGTTCCTCTTTATTTCAGATCTGAAACCGTTCGTTTCTCCCCTTGACTTCTTCCTCTATTTCTTTCCTTTCCGACCTCAAGTTGACCCATTTGTCCGTAAGTCTCCCGGAAGTCTGCCGTAAGTCTTCATGGAAATCACCCGTAAGTCTTCATGGAAGTCATCCGTAAGTGTTCATGGTAGTCATCCGGAAGACTTCATTGAAGTCATCCGGAAGACTTCAAGGAAGTTATCCGGAAGACTTAATGGAAGTCATCCGAAAGACTTCATGGAAGCCATCCGAAAGTCTTCCATGAAGCCATCCGAAAGTCTTCCATGAAGTCTTCCGTAAGTCTGCCATGAAGTCTTCCGTAAGTCTTCCATGAAGTCTTTCGTAAGTCTTCGGTAAGTCTTCTGAAGTCTTTGGTAAGTCTTCTGAAGTCTTCGGTAAGTCTTCCGAAGTCTTCGGTAAGTCTTCCAAAGTCTTCGGTAAGTCTTACGAAGTCTTCCAAAGTCTTCCGTAAGTCTTCTGAAGTCTTCTGAAAGTCTTCGGAAGTCTTCCGAAGTCTTCCAAAGTCTTCACATTATGTATGTTAGTATAGAACTCTTGGTGTGTTTGTTTTATGTTTGAGATGTTGTTTTATCATTGTTTGCAGGCTATAAAATGGAATTACCAGTACTCCCGAAGAGGTTGTTCACCCTAGGGGAAGAGCCCATTCCATTGAAGAGCATTGGATATCATACTGATGAACTTAGATTACTTCCTGCTGTAAAGGATGCTCTCCATGCTGATGAATGGGAGGAGCTGAAGAACTCTAGGTTGGGAGTCTTCATAAACTTCCGGGAGTTGAACTTTGGTTGGGCGTCTAGGCTGGTTCACTATATGCTCTGTTTTCAGCTCGATGTCAAGAAGAAGTACGAGCTTTGGAGTCTCATTGGTTCAGAGCCGGTGAGGTTTTCACTCATTGAGTTCGAACATCTCACCGGTCTTAACTGCGACTGTTGAGCATGTGGATAATCCTCATGTAGGGCTGACAGAGGAGTTGTATCGGTTCTGGGAGTTGATGGGTGTTGATATCGATTCTTGTCCAAGCTCCCAACAAATAGTGGCGGCGTGTGGGAGATGTGGACAGTGGTCTCGGGATGACCGCATGAGGCTGAGATACCTAGCCATCTACACAAGATTCATTGAATGACGAAAGTCCACATCCGCTACACGGGCTAGTCCTGCCAGGATTGTGATGAATCTTGAAGAGTTTGAGGCCTACCCATGGGGGAGATTGACGTTTAAGATCCTTATGGACTCTGTGAAGGCTAAGTATTTGACAAAATCTTACACCATTGATGGGTTTATTCAAGTACTCCAAGTCTGGATCTACTTCGCTCTGCCCGACTTTGTTGCGGAGTATGGAAAGACCATACGAGACAAACCTAGTCCTCCTTTGTTGGCTTATAAGGAGCATAAAGGACGAAAATTTGTCAAAGAAGGTATCTGCACATAGGTATGTTTGATTATTACCAATAGTATGGTAGTGATTATTATCTCAATATCTAGCTTGATATTCATTACTTCCTGCAGACTCGTTTGGTGAAACTTGTGGTGAAGGAGCTTGGTGAATTGTTCCCTTAGTGGGACGATGATAACACCGATGTGGCAGTTGAGAACCTCGTGAATCTCATCTGTGGTGGTGAACGTAAGATGAAGTGGGGCAAAGAGTGCTGGGCAGAGCATGGTACTAAGCCGTGGACCAATCCAAAGGTCATCATTGTCAAGGATGAATCTCTTGAGCTTCCTTTCAAGGAAGAAAGAAGACCCTGGAAAAAACTTCATATAGTCTCTGAGGCTCCTTTTGAGGCTCGTACTGAGGCTCCTTCTGAGGCTCGTACTGAGACTCCTTCTGAAGCTCGTACTGAGGCTCCTTCTGTTTCGTGGAGTGGGGTTAAGAAAGAAGATCTTGAACAAAGTTTCAAGAACTTGACGAAAGTTGTGACTGATGGGTTTGGGCAGTGCCCAAAGGAGATCAAGCTTCTTGCTGATAAGATTGAAGCTGTGGAGAAGAAGGTGGGAATCAACCACAATGAACTTCAACTCACAGTTTCAGAACCGGATAAGGCTGCGCACGAACTAGGGGTTAATACTGAAACCTCTCCCAAAATCAAAATGAAGAGGAATACTAAGAATAAGAAGTGAAAGTTGTATTTTGTATGAATTTTGTTTCATTTGTTAATTGGATGGATGGTACATGTGTTTCATTTGTTGATTGGAACCTTTGGCTAAGTTAATTTTATGTGGATTGAACTCGAATTTGCAGAGTGAGAGTGTGAATGAGAAGAAATCAGGAAGTGTCAACAAAGACACTGACCAAAAACAAATGAGTAGTATCAATGCACATCGGGTCCCGGAGGTGAAAGATCCAAGTGTTGTCATTATGGACAAAAATGAGCCAACTAAATCAGACTTGGATAGAGCGGAAGAGAGACACCGGGTAAAGAAAGATGTTACCATGTCATTCCTCAGGGGAAAGAGTGAGCGAGATAGGAAGCTTGCTGCATCACAACAGTCTCCTTATCAGGGCAACAACACAACCAAAGTGATCGTACCGAACAAGAAGGCTGGTCTTGGCTATGATCCGTTTGCTCCCGTTGACAAGAATAACACTAAGTTGCTTAATGAATTTTTGAAAAAAGATCCGTAAGTACTAATCTCCCACAAAACATTAAGTTGGTTGTTATTGTTTGTTGATCTAGTTTTGCTGTTTTCAGGAGTCATAAAATAGCTTTTGATAAAAGACCACTGGGGCCAAGTCTGTGGTATTCCACCATCTGAACACCCCTAAAATGGCTCTACGACTCGGTAAAATTTTTAAGGTTTACTTGTGGAAGTCTTCCGGATGACGTCTTCTGGAAGTCTTCTGTAAGTCTTTTGGAAGTCTTCTGTAAGTCTTCCAGAGGACGTCTTCTAGAAATCTTCTGTAAGTCTTCTGGAAGTCTTCTGTAACTCTTCCAGAAGTCTTCTGTAAGTCTTCCGGAGGTCTTCTTCTTGAAGTCTTCTGACTTGTTATGTCTTCTTGAAGTCTTATGCCTTGTTATATTTTCAATGCAACATATGGATGGTTATATCAATTTACTGAGGCAGCGGTTTCAGAGGCATCCTGAGCACTTTAGGACTGAGAGGCTTTGCATTCTTGATCATGTGTTTAGCAAAATGTGGACGTTTAAGTACTCAGAGTTTAAGAGATCAGAGCCCGATGTAAACGAGCTAGGAAGGATGCTCCCTGTAGGGAGTTGGGATTATTATGCTGGTTTACTACCCAGATTTTGCCAAACAAATAAGGTTTGGGGATCAGAGGTGGATGACATTTATGCGCCAGTGAACTTCAAAAATGATCATTGGATTGATATTTGGGTGTCCATTCCAAACATGCACATCACCATCTGGGACAATATTATTTCCCATATTAGACCTACTCAACTCGCCGAGTTAATGGAGCCTTTTGCCAAGATGCTACCTTATCTGCTTGTTGAATGTGCTGGCTCCGTCAAAGAGCGAGTGAAATACACACTAGAGCCATTCACATATGAGAGAGTGACTGCCGGAGTACCTCAGTGTCGTGCTGGTGATTGTGGTGTGTTCACCTTGAAATACATTGAGTGTCATGCTCTTTGAATGAAATCATTTCCTCCTGCCTTTTCTGAGAAGAACGTCAAGAGCATAAGAGAGAAGATGGTTACTGACCTATTTAATTAGACCCCTGGCAACAATGGTGAAACCGATATTGAGGGCTTGGATCTGTATGATTCAACTAATCTTTTGTAACCTTGAACTACAACAAACGACAACACAGTCACGTTCGCCACCTGCCACAAAGAATCGACTTCCATCAATTGGTTGGACAGTCATCGTATCCTCCAACTCCTCACGAATTTTCAATAAGTATTCAACTACCCGACTATGTTCAGTTGTGAGATTGAGAGAATCTTCTCGCCTTTTCCAATACCACCTTCCCAACTTTTCCCTTATAAACTCCAAAAGAAACTCTATGGAAAATCCTCTTGCTCTCTTGAGAGCGGAGTTAATAGATTCAGCTATGTTGCTCGTTTTTATATTGTACCTTTCTCCATGACAATGAACCCGTGACCATAGTCTCACGTCCGCTTCCTCCAAATATGTTGCCAGTGCCGGGTTAGCATTCCGGATCTCCTCCATGTAACGGTTAAAGTCGAAGAGTGTATGAGCATAAGCAGCGCCTTTAACCAAGTACAATAGATGCTTCCCTTTATACTTTTGGACAATGTTCTGTTGTAGGTGAAAATAACATATTCCCCAGGTTGCCCAAGGGAACACCTTTTCACACACGCTTTTAATGGCTCTATGCCGGTCGGAGACTATCATCAAAGCATGCTGATCAGATACACAACTCCTCAATTGTGTGAAAAATCATTCCCAAGCATCATCATCTTCTATATCTACGATTCCAAAAGCCAATGGAAATGTCTGAAAATTACCATCTTGTGCAGCTGCAACTAACATAACACCTTCATACTTCCCACTTAGGTGAGTCCCATCCACCACGATGACCCTTCTCTGATACTGAAAACCAACAATAAAAGCTCCAAATGATATAAATAGATACTTAAATTTATTCTCAGCATCAAGTTCTATACTAGTCTTAGAACCCGGATTTGTTAACGTGATTTGCTCCAAATATGAAGGCAGCCTCTCATACCCTTCTTCTGCTGATCCTCTTACCAATTTTTGAGCATGTAATAATGCTCTGTATGAAGTGGTGTAATCTAGAGTCATGCCAAACATGTTCCTCATTGCATCTTGGATATGCTTCGAATTTAACCCATCAATGATTCCAACGCGATCTATGAAAAGCTGACCAACATACTTCGCAGTAAAATGTTTCCGGTGAGCCCGTCGTTCAGAAACATAACATGTATGAGTCTTCACATACTTTGTTACCCAAAACGTGTTTGTTCCATGTTTCACACTCGCTCTAAGCTTCCATTTGCACCCAGGAACACGACATTTTGCTACAAATAGAGTTTTAGTGGTCTTGTATATTTTGAAAGAGAATTTATGCTTCAGCGCTGTCAATCGCAACTCTGAAACCAATGCCGCTTTACTGATAAAACTCTAGCTGACATAGATATTGGTGTCAACTATCTCATTCGAGCTTTCTCCTTCATTAGCATATGTCTCTTTGAAATTCTCAAAAAATATATCTTCTTCCTCTTCCTCTTCCTCATCTTTAACTCTTTCATGGTAGTTGGGGGATTGATGGCAATGACAATATTGTAAATATTTGGTGAAGATAAGGATGATAGAGTAAAAGACTTATTTAAAAAAAAGCAATGACATTTTTGTGAATAACTCAAAAATTTAGGGTGAATACAAATAAAAATTTCAAAAAATGGTGGGTTAGTTTTGCATTTGAGTTGAAATTTTGAGTCACTTTTGCAAAACACCCTATATTCATATACTCCTTGTTTTAATTTTTTTCATTTATTTTTAATTCTAAAAATTATTAAAAGTCCAACGAAAATTTTTAGTTCTATCACAAGTTTGATACCACTTTTCAAATTTCACCATTAATAAATCATTATTTTTAAAATATCCTAAATTTATGATAAAAATAAACTAAACTAAATTTTCTAAGTATTTATAAAGCAGTTAAAAATTCAACCTCACATCTTTAACAATAAACCATAAAGAATAATCATTAAAATGTAAATCTAAATGTTAATATATTTTTGATTGAGAGTATTTTTGAAAAGTGGTATTTAACTTATGGTATTCTTAAAAAATTAACTTTTACATTTACAAGTTCTACATTTTTACAAAGTTTTACTTAAACAATTGTAAAATTTTGTAAAACTATATAAAAAGTTTTACTAAATTGTACCATTGTCGAGGTTGAATTTTACTAAATTAAATTTTGCTAAAATTTGTAAAACTATATAAAAATTTTTACTAAATTTTACCAAATTCTACAGTTTTACCAATTTTACTAAATTTTGTAAAACTATATAAAAAGTTTTACTAAATTTTACCAAATTCTACAGTTTTACCAAATTCTACAGTTTTACCAAATTCTAAAATTTTACCAAGTTAGGTTAGGTGTGGTGAAGTAAATAGATAGATCACGGAAGTATGAGTCAGCTCCACTAGCTGAGGCATTAGCTTACTCAGCTGGGACAGCGAGAAACCAGCTCACCTCAGCTAGGTGGAGTGTTTAGGTAGCTGGATCAACTAGGATAAGCTTAGTGCAGCTTAGTGTAGCTCACACTAGCCTTGGTCAGCTCCAGTAGCTGGACTACTAGCTCACTCAGCTAGGACATATAATGGTAAGCTCATCTCAGCTCGGTGGAGTGTTGGAACTTGACCATGGGGCTCAGGTCATGGACGGTTATGGGGCCGGCCATGTTGGCCTAAAGGGCCTGATGGGTATGTGGGCTTGGGTAATGAGGTAGGGCTTGTGGGCAACCATTATGGGTATATAACCAACCAGCCCAACAAGAGGAAGGGGCAGTTGTGGCAAAAGGGTGGGAAGGGTACTAGTTGCACCCTTTCGACCAACAAGTCATACATGTTCGCCCACGCAGTTGGTGGCCGAGTTTTATCTATAAATATAGACCCTTGGGGTCGAGAATTGACACAATTTCCTGAAGGGAAAACTCTGCCCAATTCGTGAGAGAGTAAACGAAAGAAAGAGAAAAGAAAGACAATCAAGGCAAGGACGTGGGAAGTGTGGTTTACTTGAAATCGGAAGTTGGTCCGTGTGAAGTGTGATCGATCCATGCTGGGAACGAGAGGCAAGGAGAAGGATTTGGAGAAGGGTATGAACACACCAGAGCGTACACCCAAGGTGAGTGATTTGGTCCAAACCAACCCTCCATAGCCACAGATGCACCCGTGTGTGTTTTGGTCGCTTTGGTGAGACTGAATCCATCTCTCCCTTTTTCCTTATTGATGTATCTTTGTTTCCCTCTATTCTGGTTGTGTCTGATGAGTCAGACTCAATGGTATTGGTTCCATACTTGGCCGGATCAGGACATAGTCCTTTGCCTTGTCCGGACTGATCATGTTCGGGTCCAACATGGTCTGCGTGGATTCATTGGATTCTGATCATGGGAATCTCTTAGTAGGATTTATCATGAATTATCAGAAATTTTAATTATATTTTGGAGCATGTTTGGAAGGGGTCAATTTTGGACCAGAACATGGGTAGTCCATTGGATGGTTGGGACCAAGGGGTTAGATCACCATAAGACCGATTGCCCATGTGTTGGTTGGGCAATATCGATTATCTTAGATAGAAATCTGAGTATGATACTGAGGTTAAGTCCTCAATGGATAGGTTGGGGAATCTAGTTAGGTGAATCGAACCATGCAATATAGACATGTTGTTAGGATATTGGATTGTACTTACATGCTTGTGTTGTGATGTGTATGGTTTCAGAATCTTACTTGGATCATGGTAAGTCTAAGGAACCATGAAGATTCCAGCCGTGTGAAGATGTGTGGTGTGTGGGTAGATCAGATTAGGAAAGAACTTATAATAGCCTATAGTGCAATCTGAACATATATATTGGATCTCAATTTCATATTTATACAATGATTAGTTTTTCTATCTAACTCTTAGATGTCTATTGAGTTGAATGAATCAATTGGATGAACCTCATATGATTGGAAATTCTTAGCAAAATATTAGACACACTAATGAAATAAAAACAATCTAGTTTAGGTGAGTAAGGCAGCGGATCCTAGTTGGGCTTATGAGCCAGGATCGGGTCTTACAAGTTGGTATCAGAGCGGAGTTGATTCTAGGATTGTTTTGGGTAGTCACCACACATCCGGCTGGATCTCATGGTAAGGTTGATTGATTTCTTAAGCTTAGGGTTGTTGGCGGTTTTATATATTGCCTTGTATTAACTTGGTTTACACTCAAGGGTGGCAGGAAGGACAAGAAGACCCGAAAAGGCAAGGATGCAGCTGAGGCATCCGGTGCTAGGGATGCTTGGGAGCTGAATCCTCAAGAATCGTTAGCTGTCCAGCTAGAGGCTGAGGTCAATACAGCTGAAATGATGGGGAACCAGCTCAATCTTGCTGAGGTTCAGCTGGGTGCAGCTGCGGGGCAACTGAATAGAGCTGGAAAACAGCTGGGGGAAGCTGAAGGGCAGTTGGGGGAAGCTGAAGGGCAGCTGGGGATTGACCAGGATGAGGAAGTGGAGCCTTCCTGTGCTGGAGACCGAGCTGGACCGAACAAGGTGGAAACTGGTGGAGGAAATAGGCCAGTTGACAAGGTAGCCAAACCTTCCATAAAGGAAGTGTGGGATGAGCTCAAGCTGATGAGAACTCAAATGCTGGCAATCACCCAAGTAATCACACCGATGGTGAACTCTCTGGTGGGACAAGCCACTCAAGCTCAGGTGGTAGCTCCAGTGGATATTGGACGAGTTGCACTGGTGGCTGAGGTGGTTGAGCTGGATCCACCAGCAAGACCAGCTAAGAAGGTGGATTACTTGAGCTTGTTGGAACACATATCACGCCTAGGGACCAAACACTTTGATGGAAGTGTGGATCCCTTGGAGGCGGACGAGTGGAGGAGCCAATTGGTCTGCAACTTTAGCTCAACCCGTTGCCCAAAGGATTACAAGAAGGAAGTTGTAGTTCACTTCTTGGAAGGTGATGCTCACAACTGGTGGTTAGCTCTGGACAAGCGTACTAATGGTACCGTTGAGCGTTTTGCTGACTTTGAGTTTGAGTTCAACCACAAGTACTTCCCGGCTGAGGCTTGGGATCGTTTGGAGGCTAAGTTTTTGGACTTGGTCCAGGGACGCATGACAGTCCGAGAGTACGAGGAGGAATTCAACCGACTCAGGCGTTATGAGGGTAAGGAGTTAGAGAATGAGTCATTTCAGGTTCGTCGGTTCATAAGATGCCTCAGGTTCGAACTCTGAACCTACTGCTCGGTCTGCACCTTTCACACTGTCTCTGAGTTGGTTGAAAGGATGGCCATGCTGGAGTCTAACCTAGTTGAGGAGGCCAAGCTGAAACTTAGGAGCCAAGTGGTTTCTAGTGGTCATGGTGGTGACCGTAAGAAAAAGAGGGACCAAGCCGAGGAGGGTAAAACCTCAAGTGGTAGGTCTGTGTGTCTTAAGTGTGGAAGACACCATGGGGGTGAATGCTGGAGAGCAATGGGAGCTTGTCTCCGCTGTGGCAAGATGGATCATTCATCCCGTGATTACCCTAGACAAGAGAAAGGGGCGAGTGGGGACACCCAGATATGCCACTATTGTGGAAAGAAGGGACATCTTCGTAAGGATTGCCCTAAACTTTCAACCGGGTCAAGCAAAAGCCGAGGAGAGGTTAGCAGGCCAGACCAGAACCATGGGAAGGCATCAGCCCCGCGGGTGTATTAATTGTCCAGAGAGGTGGACAAGGATGAACCATTCGAAGTGATCACTGGTAATAAGACTGATCTTGATCTTTTTCAGTTTAGTAGGATTGCATGGTACGGAAGATAGAATGGTTAGATACTTCGATTGGGTCATGTGTAGGAACCCTAAGTATTGGTGGTCTGGAAACACACATACTTTTCGATACTGGAGCTACACATAGCTTTGTGAGTCCAGGGATGCTCGGAAAGGGGTTGTTCCAGTTGGGAACGGGGGATTGTCCTGGGGTAGTGAATGTGGTGGGTAAGTAATGAATTAGGGGTGATTCAGGACATCCCAGTGGTGATCCAGGAAAAGGTCATGCATCTGGATCTTGTGGTAGTCCACCTAAAGAATCACGAAGTGATATTAGGTATGGATTGGCTTAGAAAAAAACAGGTCACTCTAGACTGTCATCGGGGGCGAGTGCAGTTTGAGAGTGGGTGTGGGTCCCCGATCAGGTTCCAAGGTATACGTCCGATCTCTGGATTCTTGGTGGTGTCAGCGATCCATGTTGAAAGGATGCTGAGGAAGGGTTGTGAAGCTTATCTAGCCACAATCACCACTAAGGAGGTCGTAGGGGGTGGTGACCCGGAGGGAATACCGCTGGTCCGTGAGTTCCATGATGTGTTTTGGGTGCTAAAGGGCATTCCCCTGATAGGTCGGACCCATTCATTATAGAACTAGAACTAGGGACGGTCCCATTATCCAAAAGTCCCTATCGTATGGCTCCTGCCGAGATGGCCGAGCTAAAGAAGAAAATTGAGGATTTGCTGGATAAGGGTTTTATTAGACCAAGTGTATCACCATGGGGAGCACCAGTCCTTTTTGTGGAAAAGAAGGATGGTTGTTTCAGGTTGTGTATTGACTATCGAGGGTTAACCCGGGTGACTGTGAAAAACAAGTACCCATCGCCTCAGATAGATGAGTTGTAGGATCAGCTTAAGGGTGAAAAGTGGTTCTCCAATATTGATTTGGCTTCAGGGTATCATCAGATTCCAATTGAACCAAATGATGTCATGAAGAAAGCCTTCCAGACCATGTATAGCCACTATGATTTTGTGGTCATGCCATTTGGACTGACCAATGCACCAGCAGCATTCATGAAGATGATGAATAGTATCTTTCGATATTTATTGGATGAATTTGTAATCATTTTTATGGATGACATACTTGTATATTCCAAGTGTAAGGAAGACCATGAAAGGCACCTAAGGGGAGTGTTAGGTCGGTTGAGGGAACAACAACTATTTGCCAAGTTGAGAAAAAGTAGTTTTTTGTCAAAGAACTGTTGGGTTCCTTGGGCATATTGTATCCGACCAAGGAGTCTCAGTCGATCCGGAAAAGATCAAAGCTATCTGGGACTAGCCTCGACCCAAGAGTGCTACGGAGGTTAGGAGTTTCCGAGGCCTTGCTGGGTATTACAGAAAGTTTGTCAAGGGGTTTGCAAGTATGGCCCACCCCATGACACGACTAACGGGCAAGGATGTGAAGTTTGTATGGTCAGAGGAGTGTGAGATGATTCTCTGCTCTGAAAGACATGTTTACTAGTGCACCTATACTAGTGTTACCTGAGGCTGACCAACCATATGTGCTGTACACGAATGCATCCATTACGAGATTAGGATGTGTAATGACCCAACATGGGAAGGTCATTGCATACGCCTCCAGGCAATTAAGGAAGCATGAGGGGAACTACCCAACCCATGACCTAGAAATGGCCGGGGTGGTATTTGCCCTCAAGATTTGGCGATCATACTTGTATGGTGCCAAGGTTCAGATTCTAACCGACCACAAGAGTCTCAAATATATTTTCACTCAACCCGAGTTGAATTTGAGACAAAGGAGATGGATGAAGTTCATGGCAGATTATGGACATAGCTTACCATCTAGGAAAGGCCAATTTAGTGGCCGATGCTTTAAGTTGGAGGAGAGCTGAGGTATCAGCTGAGAAAGAAGCCGAGGTATTAAAAGGATTGGTACGGTCATTGCATCTAAACACATTGGTCAGCGAGGACGAGCCATTGGGTTTAGAGGCAATGAACTAGGCTGATCTCCTTACAAGGATCAGACAAGCACAAAGACTGGATGAGAATCTCCAGAAAGTTGCTTTGAATGATAATATAGAGTATCAAGTGACACAAGATGGTACGATCTTGGTCCACTGGAGGATCAGTGTTCCAAGTGTCAGAGAACTTAAAGAAGAGATAATGAGACAAGCTCATAGGTCTATGTTCTCTGTTCACCCGGGATTGAATAAAATGTACAAGGATATCAAGAGGTATTACCACTGGGTTCGAATGAAAACTGATGTGGCTGAGTGGGTGGCTAAGTGTCCAACTTGCCAGATGGTCAAGGCCGAGCACCAAGTGCCTACTGGGCTACTTCAGAACCTGCCTATTCCAAAATGGAAATGGGATCACATCACCATGGACTTTGTGTCTGGATTCCCTATGACTAGGAAACGGAAGGATGCGGTCTGGGTGATAGTGGATCGTTTAACCAAGTTAGCCCATTTCATACCCATCAAGAAGACTGATGGTGTGGAACCCTTGTTACAAATCTACATGGATGAATTAGTATGATTACATGGTGTACCAGCCAGTATTGTTTCGGATAGGGATCCTCGGTTCACATCTTATTTCTGGAAATCTTTTCAAAAGGCTTTGGGAACGAGAGTGAACATGAGTACTGCCTATCATCTAGAAACTGATGGACAGTCATAAAGGACTATCAAGACATTGGAGGACATGCTAAGGGCGTGTGTTTTGGATTGGGGAGAGTCTTGGGAGAGACATTTACCCTTGGTGGAGTTTGCATACAACAATAGTTTTCACACGAGCATTGGTATGTCACCATACGAGGCGCTTTATGGGCAGCCTTGTAGGACACCATTATGCTGGACCCAAGTGGGGGAGTGCAGCATGATAGGACCTGAGATTGTGGAGGAAACCTCTGAGAAGATCAAGTTCATTAAGGACAAGATGAAAGAAGCACATGATCGCCACAAGAGTTATGCAGATAGGCGAAGGAAGCATGTGGAGTTTGAAGTATGCGACATGGTATATCTCAAGATGATCACCCTTAAAGGTCGGAAAAGAGCATCAGGACGAGGGAAACTGGATCCAAGGTACTTAGAACCTTTCATGATCATAGAAAGGGTTAGGGCAGTTGCTTACAAGTTGAACCTTCCAACATAAATGGATGCATTCCACAATGTATTCCATGTATCTCAACTAAGGAAAATTCTTTAAGAACAAGACATTGTTATGCCAGAGATTCCATCTGATCTAGGCACGAACCTCACCCTAGAAACAAGGCCGGTTCGGATTGTAGACAGAATGGAAAAGGTAATGAAGAGGAAAACCATTCCAATGGTCAAGGTTGTTTGGGAATGTAGTGGATGTGAACAAATCACATGGGAAACGAAATCAAGGATGAAGGCTGATTACCCGAATTGTTTTAACCAGTTTGACATGGGGACAAGTCTAGGTTTGGATTCGAGGACGAATCCATATCAAGTGGGGGAGTCTTGTCATGTCCATGATTCCAAATAAGGCTTTGGGCACAACCATGGTGCGAGGATCCGTACTAGTCAGGTCATAAGACCTAAAGACAAGCGTATCATGGCTGGTTAAGTGGGTTAAGGGCATCAGAAGGCTGAGACTTAACCTAAGCGAGGTATAGACAAAGGAAAGGGAGCTGGATGAGTGTTATGGCAGCTAGGTGAGGTGTGGTGAAGCTCATGGATATCTCACGGAAGTATGAGTCAGCTCCAGTAGCTGAGGCATTAGCTTACTCAGCTGGGACAGCCAGAAACCAAATCACCTCATCTAGGTGGAGTGGTTAGGTAGATGGATCAGCTAGGACAAGCTTAGTGCAGCTCAGTGTAGCTCACACCAACCTTGGTCAGCTCCAGTAGCTGGACTACTAGCTCACTCAACTGTGGCAGCTAGCGGTCAGCTCATCTCAATTCGGTGGAGTGTTGGGACTTGACCATGGGGCTCGGGTCATGGGCGGTTATGGGGTCGGCCATGTTGGCCTAAGGGGTCCGATGGGTATGTGGGCTTGGGTAATGAGGTAGGGCTTGTGGGCAAACATTTTGGGTATATAACATTATGGGTATATAATTGACCAGCCCAACAAGAGGAAGGGGGAGTTATGGCGAAAGTGTTGGAAGGGTACCAGTTTCACCCTTTCGGCCAACAAGTCATACATGTTCGTCCTGACAGTTGTTGGCCTAGTTTTATCTATAAATATAGACCCTTGGGATCAAGAATTTACACAATTTCCTGAAGGGAAAACTCTGCCCAATTCGTGAGAGAGTAAAAGAAAGAAAGAGAAAAGAAATGCGATCAAGGTAAGGCCGTGGAAAGTGTGGATTACGTGAAATTGAAAGTTGGTCCGTGTGAAGTGTGATCGATCCATGATGGGAACGAGAGGCAAGGAGAAGGATTTGGAGAAGGGTATGAACACACCAGAGTGTACACCCAAGGTGAGTGGTTTGGTCCGAACCAACCTTCCGTAGCCACGGATACACCCATATGTGTTTTGGTCGCTTTGGTGAGACTGAATCCATCTCTCCCTTTTTTCTTGTTGATGTATATTTGTTTCCCTCTATTCTGGTTGTGTCTGATGAGTCAGACTCAGTGGTATTGGTTCCATACTTGGCCGGATCATGACATAGTCCTTGGCCTTGTCCGGAGATCATGTTCGGGTCCAACATGGTCCGCGTGGATTCATTGGATTCTGATCATGGGAATCTCTTAGTGGGATTATCATGAATTATCATGAATTTTAATTAGATTTTGGAGCATGTTTGGAAGTGGTCGATTTTGGACCAGAACATGAGTAGTCCATTGGATGGTTGGGACCAAGGGGTTAGATCACCATAAGACCGATTGCCCATGTGTTGGTTGGGCAATATCGATTATCTTAGATAGAAATCTGAGTATGATACTGAGGTTAAGTCCTCAATGGATAGGTTGGGGAATCTAGTTAGGTGAACCCAACCATGCAATATATACATGGTGTTAGGATATCGAAGTGTACTTACATGCTTGTGTTGTGATGTGTATGGTTTCAGGATCTGACTTGGATCGTGGTAAGGCTAAGGAACCATGAAGATTCCAGCCATGTGAAGATGTGTGGTGTGTGGGTGGATCGGATTAGGAATGAACTTATGATAGCCTATAGTGCAAACTGAACTTATGTATTGGATCTGAATTTTATATTTATACAATAATTAGTTTTTCTATCTAACTCTTAGATGTTTATTGAGTTGAATGAACCGGTTGGATGAACCTCATATGATTGAAAATGACTTAGAAAAATATTAGAAACACTATTGAAATAAAAAGAATCTAGTTTAGGTGAGTAAGGCTGCGGATCCTAGTTGGGCTTATGAGCCAGGATCGGGTCTTACAGACCAAGTTCTTAAACTCCGATTAATCTCCTCATTTGCTTGAACTTAATCCTTTCTAATAGCTTGGTTAGGATGTCGGCCTTCTTCTCAACACCCGACACATTTATCTCTGGTTCGTCTTCAGCCTTCGAGATTGTGTTACACGTTTCCATCTTTATGTCACACAACAAGAAGTCTCCTCCTTCATTCTTGCGATACACTGATGTGCACTTCTTAAAGTTCATCTCCTTTAGGACCTTGTCGAGTTTTATGTTCCACGTTCTAGGTGCTTGGTGTTACCCATACAACGCCTTGTGTAACACATAAACTCGATCCTCTTCTCCTTTCCGTACAAGCTTCCACGGCTTGTTTCTTGTGGTAGACTCCAACTCGGCTACCATGGATCAACCCATTCTTGTGATACATTGAACTTAGATGAGGTAAACTCTCCTCCTCTATCGGTGCAACCTAAATTAAACTTAGCTGAGGCAAACTTTCCTCCTCTATCGAAGTGAAATCTTTTGAACCGATAGAATGCCTCATGATTATTTTTTGGCGTTGGTGGTGTAATTCATCCACACAAATCTCCATGAAATAATTCTTATGGCTTTGATGTACGAACCATGGCCTTGGTCGGGAATGATTGTTTAATCTGCTTCCCTGCGAGACATGTGTTACACATGTTTTCTTCTTGTGTTATACACGACATTCCTACAACCATCTCCTTCTGTCTAATCTGCTTTCCTATTAGACATGTGTCACACACGCTTTCTTCGTGTGTTACACAACCAAATTTCCTCAAGTTCTCGATATTAGGTTTCTTTGATATGAGACATTCATATGGCTTTTGATCCTCTTCATGGATGAACTCCAACGCCTTCCTTACACTAACAGCTCCAAGGTGTCGTGACTTGATGGTGTTCCAGATGTCTTTAGAAGCGGCTTGTTCTCCCATCTGGAGAATCAAGTTTTCGGGAACAAATTGAAACAAAAGAGATATTGCCACATCGCTTTTTTTTATCATCTGAACCAGATTCTATCGTGTCACATACTTCATGAACACGCATCATAAACTTCATCCTTATCGGCTAAACTTTATAGTATGTCGAGTTTAACATCAGACATTAAATGGATGCGGATCCAAGGTATTTCGTGCATGGCGCAGCTCTAGTCACGTTCGCCATCTTGCGTTCGTGATCTCTTAGCAGTCACCAGGATCGAAGCTTCAACTAAGCTAAGACCGAGTCTCCAACCTGAGGCTCTGATACCAATTGAAGGATCTCTTAGAACAAAGAATAATAAAAACAACTTTTCTTATTGCTTTAGAAACTACTCAAAACTAAAGCTCACAATATTTCTCTTAGATCTCTTATGAAACACCTCTACATGAGATCTATATTTATAGTAAATGACAATTCTCTTTAACATGTGAGATATGAAAAACATAAACCTAATCTAATAGAAAACTTCATTTTCATATTATAGATTTCCTTATTGTGTTTATCTCTTAACATATTAAACATCTAATAATATGTTAAGTGTCCACAAGCTTGGAATTATTCAACAGAATTTATATAAAATTATTGAAAATCACTTGAAATATTCTGTTATTCAGCCAACAGTTTGTAAAATCTATATTAAATCTACTGTTAATTCAAACAAATCATTATTTCAAGAGTTTGTTAAAAAGAGGATTTCAGAAGACTTTAAACCATTTTTTACTTAAAATAAACATAGTGAAATCTCACCTCCACAGATTTTACTTAAAATAAACATAGTGAAATCTCACCTCCACAAATATTTTTTGAAGAGATTTTATAAAAAAATTACATTTATAGAAACTACATAATATTTCAGATCTTCTTATGATCAAATCTGATTCAACTATGTGAGAAGACAAATCCGATAATTTCAAAGGTTAATGCCCGTGCCCATTTCGTCTTTACGTCCGATGAGAGGATCCCTTGATTCTTATTGATTTTTTTACTTCTAGAAGCACTTTATGTCATTACAATTTCACATAAAGGCACTTTCTGTTTGTGATATACTTTTACTATGTTGTTTGACCAATATACCCAACACTGTAACTAAGTTATCCTACAATTTCTATCAATTACACGTAACTTTATCACAAACCTCTCTCTCTCATCTGCAACTCTTCTTCTCCACTTAACTTTAATCATATTGAAAACATTTTATCTTCAAATCACTTTTCTGAGACTCAAATCCACAACAAATCTCAATTCTTTTGCTAATTGATGAAGCACTAGAAACGCAAATTCACAAAAGTTTGTTAATTTGGAGTCATTCTTATATTTTCTCACTCGTAACAAAATCCTTCTCTTCCCTAGGATCTTAGATGAACCATATCTTGGATAATAAGAAGAGAACAAAGAAGACGGTTACAACAAAAAAAAAACACAAAAATGTTGAAAAAAGAAGAATGTCGTTTGACCGTATGATCTTCTAAATCCTAGATTCTCTGAAGTTTTTTGATCTTCTAAATCCTTCTAATCGATTCTCATTTTTGTTTTGTTGGTTTCTTAGTGTTGTTGTGGATTTTAAAATCCAGATCTGCAAAGTTTCGATTTCAAAATCCAGATCTGCAAAAGATGTGTATGGGTAATGTGTGGATAGTTGGCACGTGAATGGGTTATCTGTGGATGGTTGAAGTTTGGACGGATGATGTGGGTGGATGGAGTCGTTGTGGTATTAATCCCCATGGACATGATCTTCGGACACCAGTGGGGTGACTTCTGGTGATGTCTTGCTTGGTAAAAGACTTGATTTTTGTTGCTGTATTTTTTTTTTAAAAAAAATTGATTTATTTTGTTGGAGTTGACTGATGTTCTTGCTAATGGCTTTCAAATTTGGTCTTTAAAGTCTGTTTTTCATTTGAAAACTCATTTTTTGGTTACGGTAACATATTGTTCTTGATATATCTTTGTTCATCTAATTATCTTTTATTTAGAGGAAGACCAAGAAGATCACCATCTTCCTGATTTAGCATTACACAAGTTTAGTGTGGATGAATTTATGGTAGAAAGAAGCATTGTGGTTCAGCATTACACAAATTCAAACCATGTTCACACAGATGTTGTCCACATCTCCCATGTGGACAATCACATTGACTCTGCAGTTCTCCAACCATTCTCCACTTTGAATAATAGTAGTCCTCATCCATTTGACTTCCGGGACAATCCATGTGTATAATATTAATGGAGCAATTATGTAATCTTTCTTGATTTCACATTTTGCATGTATGAAATATCTCTCCGGTCATCTACGTATCCCCCATTTACGCATCATCGTCCACACATCAACCATTCACGCATCATCCATTAAGGGAAAAATTGACCACAATTTATCCCTTGCCCACAAGAAAGTGACTCACATGTGAAGAGTGGTTCTGAGTGTAAAAGAAAGTCAAAATGTGGCTTTGAGTGAAATCAACTCATTTTTGTTTGCATCTGAATTTTATCATTTTTATTTAAATCTGTAGAGGAAGTGTGCATTATACTATAGTATAACAAATATAACTTACGGCTGTTTTGTTTTGAGAGTAATCTATTGATAGTATTGGAGACTGTAAAACACTTTTATTTTTCCAGAAGAACAAATTTCCCGAATCTTTTATACGTTTTAAAATATTTAGTTAATGATGTTGTTTAATTTTTTGTTTGTTTTTGATCTTATGTGTTAAATTTGGAAGACGTGCACATCTAAAGTTTATGTAGAATTGAGAGCTTCCATTGATTCATAATTCCAACACTGAATTTCACATTCATAATAATATAGTTGTGTTACTAAATCACCCAAAACACTATGAAACTTCATTTTTTTTTGCCAAAACACCGATCCTTTTAGAATCCAAACAAAATTATTGAGTTATCTCCTAAATTCACTTCAAATCCCAAAAATTATAAAATCCACCAAACCGAACTAAAATCATTAGTTCAATACACTCACCTAGGTGTTTTTCTGCATTATGTGCAGCTATAGCTTTAAAAAAAATTAAATTAAATAAATCTTTTGTTAATAATTGAAATTTCATTATTTTATGCCAGTATTTTAATATAAATATTGATATAGTTAAACATAAATTAAGATTGAATAAACAATAATTTATTTTTAATTATATTTAAATATATATATATGTGTGTGTGTGTGTGTATATATTTTAAATTATAATCTCAAAATAGATGCGATGATGTTATCCCCATATGCTAGATATAATTTCATTATTTCTGTTAGTTAAGATATATTAAATCGACTTTTATAAAATTAAGATTATATAGAAGTTTTATAATTGTCAAAAAATAAAAGTAAAAAAAATTTCTAAAATTTATAGATATAAAATGAAAAATGTTATTACGATTAAAATTTTTAATTTTTTAAAAAGGTTGTATAAAATTTTGAAAATCTTGTTTAGGAATAAAAATTGTATGATTATAAAATATACATTAATAATGTTTTAAAAATTGTAAAATAATTTAGATTTCTATAATTGTATTATTTATTCACTATTTGAATATATTTATTTTAATGATGATGTATGAGTTATCATATTCTATAAAATTTAACAAAAATAAAAAAAACCAACATTAAATAGAATTTTCCATGTTACATTTAACCATAAGCCACATCATCATTTAAGGTATGTCATATCATTTTTTTTTTGATGAAAGTGATCGTAGAAATGACATGTGTGAAATTACTTCACAAATAATATCTAAGGAATTGGAGTGTATAATCTTCAAAAAATATAATTCACAAAGTAACCATATGAGACTACTTGCTATGATATGTAAAAATTCTATTAATTAGTAAAAATATAGTATGATACAGATTTTTTTTCTTTTTCTTATTCATCTTTCTCGTCTTATTTTTCTTCTTCCCTCTTCGAGTCATCATCCTTATTTTATGTATTATGGGTACAAATCAACCTTACCTTCATGTTATGTATTATTGTTATGAATGGATTTATCTATGCTATATACCTAATAAATGTAGTATAGTATAAAACGTAAATTATGCACAATTGCACGCACACGCGCGTATGAGGAGAATACCATCCAATTTTGTTGCAAATTGACACTTATCCCAAGAAAATCCTTACATTGTTATTTTCTTAGTTTTCTATCTCATAATGGTTTTATGGCAAAGTAACCCATATCTTAAAATGATCTATATTTTAGAAAAAGATGTTCTATAAAGATATATTTTTATATTATCAGTGTATATATATTTTTTCCTTTTTGACATTATCTTGAACGGACTCAACTAAGATTCTGCAAACCAAAACGGTAACTCCGCATCCATAAAACGACAAACGACGATTGCTTTCTAGCACTACGTGCAAGATTGTCTATCCTTGTATTCCACATCCGGGGTGTATGAATGAGCTCTGGCATATTGAAACTTCCTTTTAGTATCTTGATATCTTTCACATAACATGAAAAGGCATGCCATTTTTCTGGTTCTGTGAAAGCGTGCGGGTTAAGGTTTGTATTCTTAGTAATGCAATCTATCAAATTAACCCTACAAACTACTCTTGCCAAGAGAGGTCAAATTGAAGTACTTAGGGCTCGAATCCACAGAGAGAGATGACACACATTAGATTTATTATAATTCTAATGGTTAAGCTAGGCAAACTATAAAATAGAGGTTTTAATTGTAAATCTATCAGGATTAGAAAAATATCGAAATTCCTAAAGTTAATGCAAATATGGAAAAGCAATAGATCTAGGGTTTATGGCAAATGAGTTATAATGGATAAAATACAAGGAGTTATTAATATGCAAGGAAAATAAATGTTAACTAATTCAACTTCCTCTTGTCCTAACTCTCGTATGCAGACAGAGAAGTGTACCGCCGATCGACACTAATCAGACAGGAAGTTCGTTTACTATGTTAATTAGATAAGCTCTCGCATGTATCTAACAACCTAGCTCAATGAAATCAATTCTGGCACAGAACATACTCTCGTAGTTGTCCATGTCCTAAGTTAAGGTTTATAGTTGGCTACTCTAGAACATAAGCATTAAAAACCTGCAAGAGTACTATACTAGCCTCTCTGAGTGAAGTTGTGATAAACTTGACTTCGTTTTTCTGGCCTCAATTAATCCATCAAAACCTGCAAGAGTACTATACTAGCCTCTTTTAGTGATCGATGCTTGGGCTTCCTTCCGAATTAGTGATTCAGATTCGGCCAATTTTAGTGTATCCCTTGGGTCAATATCTATGTTACTAAAAACGTTGTTGTTTCTAGCTTTAAGAATATAACATAAGACCAATGCAAAATGATGAATCTTCATATGCGGAGATACCCTCCAGTACATATAATCCATGTTTATGAAGAGTGATTGAGTAGGAAAAGTATTGAGATTTGATGGAATCCTTGATAAAGCCCAGACTTGAACCACCGGTGGGCATTCAAAAAACACATGATTAATCGAGTCTGAGGAGCTCCACATCTTGCACAATGTGTATCCTTTTATATCTTGCTTGCAAGTTTTTGTTACTGAAATTCATCTTGAGACTAGTGTCACAAGAAATGCTTTATCTTCGGGGGACACCTTATTTTTCAAGAGAAAGCCTTTAGAGGGATAACTAAAACACCCCAACCCATAAATCTTTGCAAAGTCGTAAGATAAATTCTAAGTAAAAATAATTTGGAAATCTTTCATTAAGTAACATAAGTAAATATTATAGTTTTAATAATAAATCCGATTCAATATATCGTAATCGTATGAAATAAAGTTCGTAAAAATTCCCATGAAAATTCCATAACAATCCCAATACTGAACAAACCGTCCCGATGGTCTTCTTCATCCCGCGCTCCGGTCCAAACAACTACTCGTCACCTGAATCACAAAAGGAGGCATGAGCATACAAAAGTACTCAGTGAGAATGCTCAATACCGCCCACTACAATCCAATATTAATCGATCAAATTCCCCATTCCAACCTAGCAGTCCCATTCTATCAACTTAGCATTCAGTTTTCCATCATTTCTTACTTAGCCATTTTTTCCTATTACTTATCCATTTTCATGCATCCAAACAAACAACCTAACATCCGGTTCTATCATTCTTTTACTTTAATATTTCCTAACATTCCGACCCAAAGGTCCATCAAACTTCGGCCGTAGCCAACCCTTTGGCCGAAGCCAACCTATGGCCGTACCCAACCAGCGGCCGTAGCCGTACCTGCGGCCGTAGCCGTACCTGCGGCCGTAGCCGTACCTGCGGCCGTAGCCATACGTGCGACCTTACCCGTACCTGCGGCCGAAGCCAAACCTTCGACCCGTCGGTCCATTACGGCCGTAGCCAAAACTGCGGCCGAAGCCAACCTGCGACCCGAAGGTCCATAATAGCCGAAGCCAACATACACGGCCGAAGCCAAATCATACTTTCCTTAACTTAATCACGTTCTTCTAATCCCGTACTTTCCTTAAATTACTTCAATTCTCACTTTGTTTCTATAACATTTTCAAACTAACATTTAAGTATATCACGTAAACATCTCAATAAAACAAAACATGTTTTCATACAATCTATCATGCAAATATCCTATGAATGTATGAACGTTCTTCGATCCTTGAGAACTATCTCGAAGAACGAAGAATGAACTTTCCATAAACAATTTCCATCACACATTTTTCCTACGAAAATTATGAACGAACTTACCATAAACGAATTCTATCCAAGAACAATTCGATCCTAAGGAATCAAATAGGCAAAACAATATTTATTGGACTGTCATGAATCACATCCTCACCTGAATTGATCTTAAAAGATCGAAGACTCTGAACTCAGCTGCGTTTTCTGGCGAAGGTTCCTACGGTCCTCCTTGTTGGATCCTCTCTTTCCCAACTCTCTCTCTCTAGAACTGCGTTCTTGCTCTGACCTCTCTCTAGGACTTGATTTGAGCTGTCTCCAAAACTAAGAGATGGAGGTCCCTTTTATAATAACCTTGGACTTGCTCACCAAGCCGAGAATTAAGTGAAGTTTCCTTAATCGGCTTGGTCAAAACTTGCCCTTAAAGGCTTGACTGATCTACAATTATTTCCTTATATGACTCCCGCCAAACCAACCTTCCTTACGTATAATCCCTTCAATAATGACAAGTCAACTTGCCTTACTTGGAACCCGCATTCTCGAAGGACCGAACTTTCTTTAATTGGCTCCACGGTCCCTCGATACCTTGCTTATACTCCGATCGCTCTATGTGTTTACCGAACATCCGACACTTAGTCAAAAATGTGGCTCATTCTTCCAACCCTCATGAATACAAGTGTTTCCACACTTAGAAAAATGTGCTCCTTGTACAACTAAAACTCTCGCGATTTATTTTCTTCAAATTTAAAAATACTCTGGGAGCGGGTCGTTACAACTCTTCCCCACTTAAACGAAATTCGTACTCGAATTTAGCCTCGACCAATTGTTGAACATCAAGCGACTCTGGAGCAGGGCTCATACCTTTCTTGCAAGTAACTTACCATTTTCTGAGACTGATCTTGGGTTTCCACCATCCCACATTTACTCCGTCACTTTTAGCAGTAGATTTTTTTTTCCCACTTTGATTCCACATGTTGCTGATTCCAATAACAAATTCTCTCCCAGCTTTAATTTTAAGAATTTTACAAATAAAAATTATACCATGTATTCTCTAGTTTATGACAAGTGCACTCTATGCTCAATGTTTTTCGGAAATGCCATCCAAAATCCGAACATAAAGTTTCATCCAGTCTGACATGGTGCTAACAAACTTAATGAAGTCTCACCATCTTGTTCTTTCCCAACTAAGCACACGTATCCACCACATCCTCTTTTGAACTGAAATGTGCATATTTACTTAAGTAGACCACTATAATCCATAGTGATCCCTTAATATTTGTTATTCATGGATAGTCCGTTCACAAAAATCCATTGTGATTAAAGTCCCCTTCCACTCGAACATTGGTAACTTGCAGCAACCAACTTGGTGTCTAATGATCTGGTTTCATTAGTTGTTATATCAGACTTTTATCCACCCATAGAAACTGCTTCAAATAATAATGCTTTACTGAGAGCATTTCAACCATTATAATTAGTTGTTCCACTTCTTTACCTACCAAAACACTTGCCTTCATGTGACTAATCGCATCTGCCACTAGATTAACCTTCTTCGAGTGGTGGCTATCTCCAAATCATAGTCCATGACTACCTCCATTCATCTTCTTTGTCTTGGTTCATCTCCGGCTGACATTGCGGTATTATCCTTGACTTCTTGTACTTCACCACGCTTCCATGCGCTACTCTGATCAGAGCCTGTAAGTAACCTTGATAAATGCTTCCCCACTCTGTGCACTCATCTCATATGTCACGACATTTACTCGCAACATTCTCAACAGCTCATTCAACCCTTCTGCATCCTCAACCGTCAAAACAAATAGGTTCTATCAAATTCTTTTAAAACTTGAAACACTAAAGTCAGATCTTTGATGAGTCAATGCATAAGCATTCTCACATGGATGGTACTTAACTTCCATACCCATCCGCCGCATTTTTGGAACCACATAACTTCCCTTGCATTGTCTCGCTCACCATACTCAACATCTTCTTCCGTCAACCCATTCAATAAATCAACCACTTGAAACACCTTTTACAAGTTGTCAATTCTTACCCACTAATCCGAACCGGAGTTTCTGATCTTTATTGGATCCCTTGCCACAGAAAATTGCAGCGGTCGTGACCTTTCTTCGATTCTCACCACTCTTCCTTTGAGCACCAAGTATCCTAAGAACCCAATGCTCATGTTCTAAAACTGCACTTGCTTAGCTTAGCAAACGGCTTCTGCTCCCTCAGTTTCTCCATCACCACCTTGAGATGTCCCTCATGTTCCTCTGGAATTTTTGAGAAGACCAAAATGTCGTCAAATAAGATGACTAAAAACTCATCCAAGAACTTATGGACCACTCCGTTCATCAGCTTCATAAACGCCGCTGAAGCATTTGTCAACCCGAATGGCATACCATGAATTCGAAGTGGCCATAGCTTGTCCTGAATGCAGTATTTCTAATGTCTTCTTCTGCAATAGGGATTTGATGATAACCCGATGCCAAGTCAATCTTTGAGAACCAAAATGCCCCCTTGAGCTGATCCAATAACTCATCGATTCGAGGTAAGGGGTACTTATTCTTATTGTCACTTGGTTCATCCTCGATAATCAATGCACAATTAGAAACTACCATCCTTCTTTCTGACGAACAATACTGGTGCACCCCATGGTGACCTGCTCAGCCTAATGAATCCCTTCTCGATCAATTCCTCGAGTTTTTTTTTTCAACTCTGCCATTTTCGTTGGAGCCATACGGTAAGGGGCTTTGGAAATAGGAGCAGTTCCATTCTCCAACTCTATCGTAACGGTTCGTCCTGCGTTGGCGGTAATCCGATGAGCTTTTGGAACACATCTTCAAATTCTTTTACCACCGATTCGTCCAGCAGCACTTCCCGATCTGAACCAGCAACGGTGACCTTTGCTATGAATGACTCACATCCTTCCTCGACCATCCATTATGTTCTTAATGCTGATACTACCAGAATTCCAGTCTCCTTCTTCTTGCCTTGAAACACCAGCTTCCCTTCTTTCCGAGTAAAGGTCACTCGACATTTCTCATAGTCCAACTTAGCTCGATAGTAGGCTAGTCAGTTCATCCCAAGAATTTCTTCATACCCCTTGATTGGTAGCACGATCAGATCGCCAGGCATGTCCACATCGCCTACTACGACTGACACATCTCGATAAATAACATGCGACTTCAGTATCGCACCACCCGCCGCATGAACCATCCTGATGCTTTCTTTGAGACCGTTCTTAGACGCCCAACACGCAACCTCTTCAGGACACAAAAATGAATACGCTGCCCTGGAGTCAAACAAAGTGTGGGTTTCAGTTCTCCCAATACTAACAATTCAATCGATCGGTTCTGCCTCATTCTCCATGCCCAGCATATGCACTCTTGGTGTTACATTCTGTCTCTTAGCTGCTGGTTGCTGATCCCCTTCCGAACGTTCACCACGCGTACGAGCTTGTTGCGCATTAGCTGGTTCCCTGCAGTCCCGAGCCAGATGTCCAGCAACACCACAATGGTAACAATTTCCTGCGCCTCCGTTAGGATAGTCCCAGATTTGATGGTCCATACTTCCATACTTGAAGCATCCACCAGTACCCTGACGACACATGCCGCAATGCATCTTACCACCACACCACTAACGAGCGGATTAACTCCATCCTTATGTTCACCTTGTGAACCCCTAGTACCACGTTCTACTAACCACACACGCATTCTTGTTGCACTTTCATAGACCCATTATGCTTCCAGCAAGTGTACTACACCACCCACGAACATCCAACACTTCATAATTCTATGAGACATTAAATTTCTTCATTCTCAGGAATTAATTTAGCAACTCTCACAATCCTTGCTTTCCAGTTACTCAACCAACAATCCAAATCTCATATTGCTTAGTACTTCCTACCATCGTATTCACTCCCTCACTAAAGCGGACCTATCTTGATCCATCGCACCCGACTTTAAGAACATATACTCCTGCTGACCGAAAAAACCCGATACCCTCATTGCCTACTTTATGAAAAACCCGATCGACGACAGTTTTTCATCTTTAATGAGACATAAGCTAGTTTTCACTAACTTCCTGCAACTATCGAACACAATTTTTTCTTAGCCATTTGCTAAGCAATCATAAACACATACTAAGATATACCCTAGAAACATCATACCACACATCCTTCGCACGAGACGTAGACCATCGGTTTCTTTCGACCCTTACCCACAAATCCAATTTTTGAAAAGCGGCCAGCCAGGACATAACTGACTGGCCTACCCCGCTCTGATACCAAATTAAAACACCCTAACCCAGAAATCTTTGTGAAATCGTAAGATAAATTCTAAGTAAAAATAATTTGGAAATCTTTCATTAAGTAACATAAATAAATGCTGTAGTTTTAATAATAAATCCGAGTCAATATATCATAATCGTATGAAATAAGGTTCGTAAATTTTTTGATGAAAATCCCATAACAATCCCAATACTGAATACCCCGTCCCGATGGTCTTCATCGTCCCGCGTTCCGGTCCAAACAACTACTCATCACCTGCATCACCAAAGGAGGCATGAGCATACAAAAGTACTCTGTGAGGACGCTCACTACAATCCAATAATTAATCGATCAAATTCCCCCTTCCAACCTAGCAGTCCCATTTTATTAACTTAGCATTCAATTTTTCATCATTTTTTACTTAGCCATTTTTCCTATTACTTATCCATTTTCATGCATCCAAACAAACAACCTAACATCCGGTTCTATCATTCCTTTACTTTAACATTTCCTAACATTCCGACCCGAAGGTCCATCAGACTTTGGCCGTAGCCGAAGCCAACCTATGGCCATAGCCAACCTGCGGCTGTAGCCGTACCTGCGGCCGTAGCTGTACCTGTGGCCGTAGCCGTACCTGCAGACGTAGCAGTACCTGCGGCCGAAGCCAAACCTGCGACCCGTCGGTCCATTACAGCCATAGCCAAACCTGCGGTCGAAGCCAACTTGTGACTCGAAGGTCCATAACGACCGAAGCCAACATACACGGCCGAAGCCAAATCATACTTTCCTTAACTTAATCACGTTCTTCTAATCCCGTACTTTCCTTAAATTACTTCAATTCTCATTTTGTTTCTATAACATTTTCAAACTAACATTTAAATTCTTGTCGTATCAAATCTAAGTATTTTACGTAAACATCCCAATAAAACATAGCATATTTTCACACAATCTATCATGCAAATATCCTATGAATGTATGAACGTTCTTCGATCTTTGAGAACTATCTCGAAGAACGAAGAATGAACTTTCCATAAAAAAATTTCCATCACACATTTTTCCTACGAAAATTATGAACGAACTTACCATAAACGAATTCTATCCAAGAACAATTCGATCCTAAGGAATCAAATAGGCAAAACAATATTTATTGGACTGTCACGAATCACATCCTCACCTGAATTGATCTTAAAAGATCGAAGACTCAGAACTCAGTTGCGTTTTCTGGCGAAGGTTCCTACGATCCTCCTTGCTGGATCCTCTCTTTCCCAACTCTCTCTCTAGAACTGCTTTTTTGCTCTGACCTCTCTCTAGGACTTGATTTGAGCTGTCTCCAAAACTAAGAGCTGGAGGTCCCTTTTATATTACCCTTGGACTTGCTCACCAAGCTGAGAATTAAGTGAAATTTCCTTAATCGGATTGGTCAAAACATGCCCTTAAAGGCTTGACTGATCTACAATTATTTCCTTATATGACTCCCGCCAACCCAACCTTCCTTACGTATAATCCCGTCAATAATGACTAGTCAACTTGCCTTACTTGGAACCCGCATTCTCGAAGGACCGAACTTTTCTTAATTGGCTCAACGGTCATTCGATACCTTGCTTATACTCCGATCACTCTATGTGCTTACCGAACATCCGACACTTAGTCAAAAATGTGGCTCATGCTTCCAACCCTCATCAATACAAGTGTTTCCACACTTAGAAAAATATGCTCTACAACTAAACCTCTCGCGATTTATTTCCTTTGAATTTAAAAATACTCCGGGAGTGGTTCGTTACAATAACATTTGGTCCATGTAACGGCAATGTATTATCTCTGTCCGGATAATGTAACGACAATGCGTTATCTCTGTCCGGATAAACCCGTTCTACTTCATAACTATATTTCACCGTATACCTCCCATTATTAGTGAAATGTCTTCCTTATTGATCAACCATGTGATACCGACTCAGTAGTACACGTTTTATAATCTTCACATAATGTAGGTCTACCAAAGATCAGATCTCCTGAGTATTCCATGTATGTGAAGTTGCGCTGATGAATGAATCCACTGTAAGATAAGGGTAAAGGTTACTATTGAGTTTATTACTTTTCGATGGTCTCGGTCGAGTGGTTGGGAGCCAGGGTAATTCCATACTGAAATAAATGATCATAATCCCACCCTTTGATGGGTCCTTTGCTAACAGAGATCTAGCAGATACAATACTATGCCATTCATAAGACAACGAATACAATATGATCGTTTCTAAGGGTGATGCATTCATGAAGTACCTACCTTTAAAAAATCGTGAGAATAGAGTTTGAGGCTTCTCAATCAAAATCCAAATTTTTTTGCCCAAAATAGCCGTGTTGAAATCGTTGAGCTCTTTAAACCCCAAGCCTCCATCTTCCTTGGGATGACATAATTTTTCCCATGATTTCTAGTGAAGGCCTCTTGCCTTTCCCCTTGAACTCCACCAAAATTTTGCCACCACACTCGTTAATTTCTTTGTTACTGTCTTTGGTAAGCGACGGAAGACATAACATGATTCGGTAAAGCTATAGCCACTGGCTTAATAATCACCTCTTTTCCCCATTTGGTAAGAAAATTGAAAGTTTATCCATTTAATCCGTTCCTCAAGTGATCCTAAACAAAACCAAAAACTTGTGTTTTTGAGTCAGTATACTCTTTAACATTCCCAAATATGATTCCATCCCACCTACATTTTGGATCGCTAATATATCTCTGAGCTCATGTCGATTAGGTTCACCAATCTTGTATCCAAATTTGATAGAAGATTTTTGAAAGTTAAAGAGCTGACCTGGCACCGCTTCATATTCTTTCAGGATCTGAAGGATGATTTGAGACTCCTCCTTTTGTGTCTTGTAAAAAATAAACTATCGCCTGTAAAGAGCAGATGAGATATCGACGGACAAACACTTGCAACCTTCATTCATGTGAGCTGTTTTTCTCTTTCAACCTTATTAATACTTGCAAAGAGAGCTTTCCTGCACATAGTGACTAAATATGGGGATAGAGGACCCCCCTGCCGCAAGCCTCTTTGTGGGGTTATGTGCCCTCGCGGATGGCCATTCAAAAGAACACAATATTGTAACGAAGATATACATTCATCATTAGTTGAATCCATTTTTAGTGCATATAATAAGGATAAATTGTTAAATTTCAAAATTTTAAATGTCTTTACTGATTTTTGATTGGTTAAAAGTTGTGGGAAATAAATAATTAATCATATAAAACAATAAGTTTATAATCAAAATTTAACATGTTTTCTCAAAAGTTCTAAAATGTATATCACTTTGAAACAAAAGGAGTATATGACATAGTTTCAATATTATTATAACATGTATAATTTTAATTAATTATTTTAAATTAAACAATTTATCATTTATAAAAGACATAACGGTGAATTTGGTAGGAAAATAGCAATATGTATGAGTGAATCATTTTCATTTTATTCTGCTTAATTATTAATTAATTGATTACCTAAAGTGTTTAATAATATAACTAGATGATTATCCACGCACATGTTCTGAGTAAAATTTATATACTAATAATATTTGAATACTAATTTTTATTGTTTAACCATCATGTCATGGTAAATAATTAAAATTAAATGATATTGACATATATATTATAGTATATCTTGTAAGGTACTAGTCTGTGTATTTTAATAGAGGAGATCAGGGATATTCTTGAGAGAGCCAACATGCATGAATATACTCATCTATGTTTGCCTAGTTTGAAGCAGACATTCACAGAGTCAGACCAAACACATCAACTTACTGCAAAAAGTTTACACAACCAGGAGATGATTATGGATGACTATTACAAGAGGCTTGGTGTCATGTCCCCGATCCTAAGTAGGATCAAAGGACTAGTCCATGGTTCGAGGGGATGACTCAAACCGGTATTAGGACCTTATGGAAGTGTTCCATGGCCTAAAGAAGGAGGTTAAGTGCACCAGACAGCTAGGACTTAACCCCATGGTTGAGGCATAAGGATTTATTGACCCCAAAGGGTTTGTGGCAGCTGGTCAAGGTTGAAGGTAGCTGGTGGCCTTGGTACGGCAGCTTGGGAAGCTGAATGGGACTTGGGGGAAGCTCAGGAAGAGTACTGGGGAGCTCAAGTGAGGTTCAGTCAGCTCGGGGAGCTTAGGGTCTATCTAAGTCAGCTCAGGCCGTTAGGGACTAGCTCAGTTCAGCTGGACAGTCCGGTGGACAGTGAGGCAGTTGAGACTGGTCCGGGTGGTTATGGACCCCCAGACTGACAATGCATGGACAGGGCTAAGGTGACGTTATTAAAGTGTTAATGTAATAAAATATGCCTAAGGTATGATTTAATTCGACCGATGAATGGTTGAAGGAAAAGAAGAACCGTTTGGGACGATTACGGACGAATGGGTGGAAGTTACCACATGCGTCTTTTCGCCCCAGAACGGTTACCTCTCTTCTCCGTTTAAATAAACAAGTATGGGGGTTTCTTCTGGACACGGAAAAATCTAAGGAATACAGAGAATACACACAGATAGAAATCCTAAAGAGAAAGAAAGAATTCTCTGCCAAGGAAGAATTTACGGTGGTGGACAAGCACCGTGGTGGGAAAAATGGTTGGTGGAAAGGAATTACGTTGGAAATAGAATCCGGAGGCAAAGACAAAGCAGTGGGATCTCCTGAACGCACACCTAAGGGACTGAGGTTGATCGTGGTAAGATTAAGGAACAGTAAAGACTCAAGCCAAGGGGTGGTGTGTGGTGTAGGAATAGACCTTATTCTATTATGATCGATGTAATAGCCTAGTATCCAACTTAAACTTATGTATTGAATCTTGATTGGCATCAATAAAGGTATATTTCATTTTATTCAGAATGGGTCGAGTAATTCTAAGGAAGAATATATATATGACCTTATAATTTAGCAACCTCGTAATAGATAAAAAGACTTAGTTAAGAAAAGAACTCGCATGAACACTTGGTAAATATCTATATGGGTTTTGAAATGGAAAGTTAAGACCTAGGAGACTCTATAACGAAATGAATTTTTAGACTTAGGAATTTGGGTCTTACAAGTTGGTATCAGAGCATGCTTGATTCTAGGATAGTAGGTTATGGGTAAACCCCCACACATCCGGTTGGGTCTCACGGTAAGGTCCCTTGTTTGCTTTGCTTAGGATTAAATTGTGATGTCTGGATGTTATTGCTGACCTAACTTGTGGAAATCCGTAGGGTAGAAAAAGCAAAGTAGTAAGATCTAAGAGGGGAAAGGGTGCGGCTGCGCAGTGGAAGTAGGAACCATGGATGGAATGGATCCATCCACACCTTGGTAACAGCCAATGTGAATTTAGGCGACCAAGAGGGAGAACTCCCACTAGAGCAGGGTGTCCCCACAGAGACCAGTGTAGAAAGGGATGAGGAACAGCAGGTTCAGGATGGTGATGGTGAGTTCACTAGTGGTAGACAACATGTGGGTCAGAAGGAGGGTATAACCGGAGGTGCTGAGGTTAATGAGGAAGGCTTGCCCAATTAGGCAGTAAACCCTACTATGATGGAAATAGTGAATGCAATGAAAGCGGCTATGGAGAAAATGACCGCTTTGGTGCAAACCTTCACTCCTACAATGAACTCATCCATGGGCCAGTCAGCTAGGTTTCCCACAGCTATACCTTTGATGGATGGATGATTGAGAAATGCTACCGATGTGGTTGTGTTGGACTCTCCAACAGTTAGAACCACAAGGAAGGTGGACTATCTGAGTGTTCTGGAACGCATATCACACTTGGGGACCAAGCATTTCTCGGGAAGCATTGACCCCATTAAAGTTGATGAGTGGAAGAGCCGGCTGGTTAGAAACTTCAGTTCCACCAGAAGCCCTGAAGATTACAAGAGAGACATCGCCATTCACTTCTTGGAGGGAGATGCACACAACTGGTGGCTAGCCCTAGACAAACGTATCAACGGAAGCATAAGAAGCTTCAATGACTTTGAGGTAGAGTTCAACCGGAAGTTCTTTCCTGCTGAGGAATGGGACAGATTGGAGTCCAGGTTCTTGGAGTTGGTTCAAGGTGGAAGGACAGTAAGAGAGTACGAGGAAGAATTCAAAAGGTTGAGGCGATTTGTTGGAAGGGAATTTGAGGATGAGGCGGTGCAAGTGAGACGTTTCCTTCGAGGTTTAAGGGTCGAGTTAAGGACTCACTGCTCCGTTCGCACCTTCCAGTCAGTGTCGGAACTGGTGGAGAGAATGGAAATGCTGGAGAGCAACTTGGATGAGGAAGCAAGGGTCAAGACTAAGACTCATTCTGTCTCGACCAGCAAGATCAATGACCGCAAGAGGAAATGAGACCAAATGGAAGAAGGTAAAATCCCAAGTGGACGTACTGCTTGCAACAAATGTGGAAGATATCATGGAGGTGAGTGTTGGAGGACCCTAGGAGTCTGCACCAGATGTGGTAGCAAGGACCATGCGGCTAGAGATTATTCTCGACCAGATTATGGCCAGGTCAAAACGGCCAGAACCGATGCTAGGTCTTGTTATCTCTGTGGCAAGTCTGGTCACATCCAAAGGGACTTTCCTAGACACCAAACTGATCAGAAGAAGGGTCGTGGTGAGACTGGGAAGCCTGGCCAAGGCAAGGGTCAAACCACAACACCTAGAGTATATGAACTCTCAAAGGAGTCTGGTGAGGCTAGCTCCTTCAAGGCGATCACTGGTATGAATCATTCTGAATTATTTTTGTATAAGTTAATTTATGCATTGCATGCATTGAACATAGAAAATGGTTGGAAATTAGTTTAGAGAGATATTGTAGGGACCCTGATTATTGGTGGTGTACAAACACACATATTATTTGATTCTGGAGCTACACATAGTTTTGTGAGTCTGGAAATGATTGGAAAAGGGGAGTTCCTAATGGGAACTGGAGATTGTTTTGGCATAGTGAATGCTGCTGGAGGGCAAGTGATGCATTCATTAGGGCTCGTAGAAAACATCTCAGTGATGATCCAAAACAGGAACATGCCTATGGATCTTATTGTGGCCTACCTAAGGAATCATGAGGTGATATTAGGTATGGACTGGCTTGGAAAATACTGGGCCACTTTGGATTGTCACCGAGGAAGGGTGCAATTTAAGAGTGGTGAGGGTTGATTAGATTCCAAGGAATTAGACAAACTTCAGGGAGTTTAGTGGTTTCAGCAATCCAAGCAGAGAAGATGCTTGAACAAGGTTGTGAGGCTTATTTGGCCACAATCACCACTACGGAAGTTGGTGAGGGTGGTAACCTGGCTGGGATTCCACTGGTATCTGAGTTCGAAGATGTATCTCAGACACCTAAGGGCATACCCTCTGATAGGTCTGATCCCTTCACAATAGAACTAGAACCAGGAACAAACATCTTGTCCAAAAGTCCCTACCGAATGGCTCTAGCAGAAATGCATGAGCTCAAGAAGCAACTAGAATAGTTGCTGGACAGGGCTTTATAAGGCCAAGTAGTTCACCCTAGGGAGTACCAATTCTATTTGTGAAAAAGAAAGATGGTAGCTTCAGGTTGTGTGTAGACTACCGTAGGTTGAATAGGGTGACTGTGAAGAACAAGTACCCATTGCCCAGGATTGATGAGTTGTTGGATCAACTTAGAGGAGCCGAATGGTTCTCAAAAATTGACTTGGCTTCTGGTTATCACCAGATTCCATTATAACCAAATGATGTAAGGAAGACATCATTCAGAACAAGGTATGGCATGCCATTTGGTCTTACTAATGCACCAGCTGTGTTTATGAAAATGATGAACATCATATTCAGAGATTTCCTGGATGAATTTGTGATCATCTTTATAGATGACATCCTGATTTATTCCAAGGACAAGGAGTCTCATGAAAAATATTTAAGGGCGGTGCTGGAAAGGCTAAGAAGCCATACACTCTTTGCCAAACTCAGCAAATTTAGTTTATGGCAAAGGAGTATAGGTTTCTTAGGCTACATTGTGTCTGACCAAGGTGTGATGGTCGACCCAGAGAAGATTAGGTCAGTACAAGAGTGGCCACAACCTAAGAATGCTACGAAAGTGAGGAATTTCTTGGGTCTCGCTGGTTACTATAGGAAGTTTGTGAAGGGCTTTGCAAGTCTAGCTCAACCCATGACCAAGTTGACTGGAAAGGATGTGAAGTTTGTATGGACGGAGGAGTGTGAGAACTGCTTCCCAAAACTCAAGGATGTGCTCACAAGCGCACCAGTTTTGGTCTTACCAGAGGCTTACCAACCATATGTGGTCTGCACTGATGCCTCCATCACGGGTTTGGGGCGTGTCCTGACCCAACATGGAAAGGTCATTGCCTATGCCTCTAAGCAATTAAGGAAACATGAATGCAATTATCCCACACACGATCTAGAGATGGCAACAGTGGTGTTTGCCATGAAGATTTGGACATCTTATTTGTATGGGGCTAAGATCCAAATACTCACCAAAAAAAGTCTTAAATACATATTCACTCAACCTGAGTTGAATTCGGGACAAAGGAGGTGAGTTGAACTTATGGAGGATTATGATCTAGACATAGCCTATCATCCGGGGAAGGTCAACCTGAGTTGATGCTTTGAGCCAAAGAAGGGAAAATGTGTCAGCTGAGAAGGAAATAAAAGAGTTGGGGTGTATGGTTAGGGCCTTACGCTTGGAAAATCTGTCGGGAGAAGACGAGCCTTTGGATCTACAGGCTGCGAACCAGGCTGATCTACCTACAAGGATTCAAGAGGCACAAAGGTTGGATGAAAACCTAAACAAAGTAGCCTTGAATGACAAGACTGAATACCAGACGTCTAGTAATGGGACCATCTTGGTCCATGGACGCATATGTGTACCGAATGATAAAGGACTCAAACAGGAGATTATGAAAGAAGCTCATTCCTCAAGATTCTCTATTCATCCTGGTTTAAACAAAATGTACAAGGATCTGAAGAGGTACTACCAATGGGTAAGAACGAAGACGGACATAGCGGAATGGGTGGCTAAATGTTCTACTTGCCTACTCATTAAGGCTGAGCATCAAGTACCAAGTGGGTTACTTCAAAACTTACCAATTCCATAATGGAAATGGAATCACATTACCATGGATTTTGTGACAAGATTTCCAATCTCAAAGACCAAGAAGGATGTTGTGTGGGTGGTGGTCGACCGACTGACCAAATCAGCACACTTCTTAGCTATTAAGAAGTCAGATGGAGTTGAGAAGATTGTGCGTAAGTATATTGACGAGGTAGTTCGTCTACATGGAGTGCCAGCAAGTATAGTTTCAGATAGGGACTCTAGGTTCACATCCTACTTCTAGAAGGCTTTCCAAAAAGCCTTAGGAACGAGAGTGAACATGAGTAGTGCCTATCATCCACAAATGGATGGGCAATCTGAACGAACTATCCACACTTTAGGGGACATGTTGAGAGCTTGTGTGTTGGATAGGGGTGATACATGGGAAAGGCATCTGCCTTTAGTGGAATTTGCATACAATAATAGATTCCACACGAGCATTAGCATGTCACCATATCAAACTCTATATGGGAGGCCTTGTAGGACACCCTTATGCTGGACCCAAGTGGGGGAGAAGAGCATGATTGGCTCGGAGATTGTGGAAGAAACCACTGAGAAAATAAGGTTTCTAAGGAGCAAAATGAAGAAAGCACAAGATAGTCATAAGAGTTATGTTGACAAACGCAGCAAACATTTGGAGTTTCAAGTCAATGACTTGGTTTACCTTAAGATTATTACCTTTAAAGTACAAACCAGAATTTCTGGTCGAAGGAAATTAGACCCTAGGTATTTGGGTCCATTCAAAGTGATTAAAAGGGTTGGGGGCAGTGGCATATAAATTGGATTTGCCTTTCGAAATGGAAGCATTTCAAAATGTTTTTCATGTGTCACAACTCCGAAAATGTCTAACTGATAGGGACATCATCATACCAGAGATTCCACATGATCTCAAGAAAAACCTAACACTAGAAGCAAGGCCAATGAGGGTGGTAGACAGGATGGAGAAAGCAATAAGAAGACAACACAAATGGTCAAAGTCATTTGGGATTGTAATGGTAGACAAGAGATGACTTGGGAAACAGAAAAAAAAATGAAAGCTGATTTTCCAGAGTGGTTTAAGCAGTTTATGGAGGAAAAATATAATGGTTCGGATTTGAGGGTGAATCCATTTCAAGTGGGGGAGACTTGTCATGTCCCTGATCCTAAGTAGGATCAAAGGACTACGCCATGGTTCGAGGGGATGAATCAAACCGGTCTTAGGACCTTGTGGAAGTGTTCCATGGCCTAACAAAGGAGGTTAAGTGCACCAGACATCTGGGACTTAACCCCATGGGTGATGTATTATGATTTATTGACCCCAAAGGGTTTTGTGGCAGCTGGTCAAGGTTGAAGGTAGCTGGTGGCCTTGGTACGACAGCTTGGGCAGCTGAATGAGACTTAGGGGAAGCTAAGAAAGAGTACTGGGGAGCCAGGTGAGATTCAGTCAGCTCGGGGGGCTTAGGGTCTAGCTCAGTCAGCTCAGGCCGTTAGGGACTAGCTCAGTTCAGCTGGACAGTCCGGTGGACAGTGACACAGTTGAGACTGGTCCGGGTGGTTATGGACCCACGGACTGACAATGCATGGACAGGGCTACGGTGACATTATTAAGGTGTTTATGTAATAAAATATGCCTAAGGTATGATTTAATTCGACCGAGGAACGGTTGAAGGAAAAGAAGAACCATTTGGGACAGTTACGGACGAACGGGTGGAAGTTACCACACGCGCCTTTTCGCCCAAGAACGGTTACCTCTCTTCTCCGTTTAACTAAAAAAGTATGGGGGTTTCTTCTGGACACCGAAAACTCTAAGGAATACAGAGAACACACACAGAGAAAAATCCTAAAGAGAAAGAAAGAATTTTCGGCCAAGGAAGAACTTACGGTGGTGGACGAGCACCGTGGTGGGAAAAACGGTTGGTGGAAAGGACTTACGTTGGAAATGGAATCCGTAGGCAAGGACAAAGCAGTGGGAACTCCTGAACGCACACCTAAGGGACTGAGGTTAATCGTTGTAAGACCAAGGAGCCGTAAAGACTCAAGCCAATTGGTGGTGTGTGGTGTAGGAATATGCCTTATTTTATTATGATCGATGTAATAGCCTAGTGTGCAACTTCAACTTATGTATTGAATCTTGATTGGCATTAATAAAGGTCTATTTAATTTTATTCAGAATGTGTCGAGTAATTCTAGGGAAGAACATATATATGACCTTATAATTTAACAACCTCACAATAGATAAAAAAAAAGAGTTACTTAAGAAAAGAACTCACATGAACACTTGGTAAATATCTATATGGGTTTTGAAATGGAAAGTTAAGACCTAGGAGACTCGATAACGGAACGAAATTTTAGAATTAGGAATTTTGGTCTTACACTTGATGACCTATACCACCTGTTCAACAACAGTATTGTCTGGTTAACCACTTGCATGGAAGAGATGAAGCATGAGATGGACTACACTCATCATATTATTCAACAACAACAATCGATTGAGTAGTTGGTTCAGCATCGACCGACGGAAACACTAGGCTATTGATCGATAGTCATCACACAACATTTAGGTAGAGGTTGGTAACAAAGAAGTTATTGGAAGACAAGCTTGATGGAGTTTACCTTTTTCAAGACTTGATGAATGATAGTATCTACTAGTGATTGGATGATATTTCAGAGCCCATAGATGCCATGCTTAACATGCTTATGGGATGCATTCAAACACTCTAGGAAAGGATGAGTACAATGGAGACTGCTCAAATAAGGATGGACAACCAGAGAGCCAGAGGAGAAGAAGCTGTGAGAAGCTTCATCAGTGCATGGTTTGAGACGGACAGAGAGTATGTGGATACATGCTTTCCACATTGGTTTGGTGAACCACCTTACTAGTCCAAATGTCCAAACTTCGAGCATAAAACTACAACCAAACAATGAGTGGGAGACAACCCACTGTGTAGTAACTTTTAATTTGTTTTTTCATTATTTAGTTATAAATTATGGTTTTTATTTAATTACTTTAGGTTTTCAAAGAAGGAGTAGAAAAGTTCAAAACCACCATTGGTCGACACCAACACTTTACCATCGGTCGCCGGCTTGGATAATTTACCATCGGTCAACAATCATCACTAACCATCAGCGCCACTCCTTACGGAGTTTGGTAACCTCGACTTTTTTTCTACCTTTTACTTATGATTTAGTTTTCCCTTAACCGAGCCTGAAAGGATAACACTAGGGACAATGTTATTTAAGTCTGGGGGAGGTTTACTGATGCTTTTATTTATTTTGAGATTTTATTTTTTATATTTACTTAAGTTTTTCTAATCGTTTTTATTGAGTCAAGAAGGGGATTATGATCAAAACTTATTTATTGACTAACCACACTATAGCACCGCTTTTAGACATGTTGATTGTAGAGATTACTAGAGATGCCAAAGTATATCATCCTGCCATTAGATTGGACTTACTAAGAAAGTTTGAAGGAACCAAGCCTATAGCACCGCTTTTAGGGGTGATAGTTATACGTATACATTATGTGAGTCCCCGCTTTTCCAACCTCTTTCACAGGCTACCTTTGTTTTGCTTGAGGACATGAAACAAGTTAAATCTGGGGTAGTTGATATACTTGTTATTTAACAGTTTTAGACCATCATTTGGACTCTAGTTGGAGTCTATATGTGTGTATGGACTGTGTTTTAGAGTCTTTATAGGTCCATATACGTTTTGAAGCATTATCGAGATCATGGAGCTTGTTAGAGTATCCAAAAGAGATATCTAGTAGTTGTTCACATTCAGCTAAGTAAGAGTCGAGTTCAAGCATGACAATCGATCAATGGAGCATTCCTACTATCGATCAACGGCCCACTCGCAGAGTATTGGCCGACTTCAATCCCAAGTCAAGATAAATTACGAGAATGCCGCTGGACGAGTTTTTGACCTAATTTATATGGGTTATGCCATTGTTTAGGCAGAGCACCACGTTTTTATTTTACAGGTTTTAGTTTTCTTGCATTGAGATTTTTAGTAGTTTAAGGGAGAAGATCTGAAGTCCTTCAAAGATCTGTATTGGAACCCCATTTATTATTCTATGCATTATATTATTCAGTTCATATTGTTTACTTTGATCATGTCTGAGTAATCCACCTGTTAAAATTAGAGTTCATAATTGTACTGATGAATTAACCCCAAAATAGGATTGCTAGGATGAAGTAGTATCAATCTTTGGAATTATGTTTAATGCTTGCGTTCTAGAATATCTATCTAGGAACCTGAACTTAGTACATGGACAACTACATGAGTAGTTTTGTGCTATAATTGATTTCATTAAGCTAGGCTGTTTGATGCATCAGAGAGTTGGTCTAATTAACATAGTGGATGAACTTTATATCTGATTAGCATCGATCGAGATCAGGCCATAGCAATCGATCGACGGTGCACTTCTCTGTCCGCATATGATAGTTAGGATAAGAGGGGGTCATACTAGTTAACATTTATTTTTTTTGCATATTAATTATTCCATGCATCCTATCTATTATAATTCACTTGCCTGAAACCCTAGATCTACCACTTTTCCATATCTTCTGATAGACTTATAACCAAAAATAGTATTTATAGTTTGCCTACCTTAACCATTAGAGTTATTGAAATCGATTGTGTGCCCTTGTTCTCTATGGATTTGATCTCTAAGTAATGTAATTTAACCTCTCTTGGTAAGAGTAATTCGTAGGGTTAATTTGATAGATTGAATTAGTAAGAACATAAACCTTAACCTGCACGCTGTTACTAAGATTCCAAAATCTAACCCTAAATACAAAAAATACTATAACATATGTTATCAAAACTCAAACCAAAAACTATCATGACTCAGTCTACATATACTCATCTATGTTGAAAACAATTCATTTTCAGTAAATTTAAATTTGCACATTTATTAATGTTTATAGTTACATAATTTCAATTTCCCCCATAGAAATATCTTTTTTTATAAAAATTTTAAATTATTTTTAAGATCAATTTTCCCCATAGAAATATCTTTTATAAAAGTTTTAAATTACTTTTAAGATTTACTATACGAGAAGAATTCCAGAGAAGTCTTGTCTGAGAAGACTTCTAGAGAACTCTTGTCGGAGAAGACTTCTCACACAGAGGATTATAATGGTAAAACTCAATACAAGTTTTATGTTAGGTCATAAGGAATTTGTTGTAATTTCACTAGCCTTTTGGGTTACTTTTGCATTTGATTGAATTTAGGTTACACTTTGTATTTAAAATCAAATTGTGGGTCATATTTGGTAATTTTTTTTGTTTATATAAATAGCATATTGTTTATTAATCAGTATATCTAATTTATTTCAAAAATTTAAAAATACCACGAATTACAAGAAATGGTCAAACAGAAATATGCTACAGATTATGCAATATACTCCATATGATCCATATACAAAACGAAGGCTTTAAACCGATTTGGATGCTATTGTAAGTTTTTTTTAAGTGATAATTATGTAAATTATTTTAAAATAAATAAATTATAAATCATATAATAATTTTATATATAATCATTTAATTTTCTATTAATACACATAAGAAAATCAATTTCCTTTTTTTTTACGTTGAAGACAAGGTGGCTTTCTTAGGAAGGGTGGTGATAGGCTGAGAGTACCAATGGCGTTGGTGACAAGGAGGTTCCGATCGTTGGACATAAGAGCAAAGAAGGTGGATGGTGTTCAAATGGCTGAAGAATTAATTGGAAGGAAGCATAGACTCTAACTGAGAGAGAGAGAGAGAGAGAGAGAGAGAGAGAGAGAGAGAGAGAGAGAGAGAGAGAGAGAGAGAGAGAGAGAGAGAGAGAGAGAGAGAGAGAGAGAGAGAGAGAGAGAGAGAGAGAGAGAGAGAGAGAGAGAGAGAGAGAGTCACTACATAAATAAAATTCCAGGATAATAAGAAAGTATTGTGGTTTTGAGTAGGTACTCTGCTACTTAAGTTGAGTCACAAGAGTGTTGTGAGGGTATCGAAACAGTATTAAAAAAAATATCTACTCAGTCTTATTATCTCTTTACATTGGCTTGCTTTCCCATTTCTTAGGTTACAGATCTGTACAGGATTAGTAAGATCAGTCTTATGAATTTTGTATTAGAGCCTTTGGGATGGCTCCTAAGCAAGATCGAGCAGTTCTAGAACGATTGGGGACATTTGAGTCTCATATGAGTTCTTTTGATGGGATGCATACTGATGCAGCGCATCATCCCTTTCATCCACATTAGGCTTTACTTGTGTTATAAGTTTTCCTTTTATTATCAGGATTAGGTTATTGTAAAATTTCCTTTTTAGCTTAGGCTTTTAACTATGACGATTAATATAAATAACAGCTTTGGTCTTTGTAATCAAACACCTTATTATTGATTTATAAAACTTGCAATTGCAACCGGAGCTTTCTAAGCACTTAGAGGAGTAGTCTAGCCCTATTTTGACTTGTTGAGAATATCATCAAGATCAAAAGACCTTCTTATTAAATTTGAGAGAATCAACAGTCCAATGATCGAACAAATTCATAACCGTTTTTACGTTATCTAGCTTCCGCTCTCTATCACAAACAGATCTGAGGCATGATTCTGAGTTGGGTGAAAAGTGAATGATGAGAATCGAGAGTGATGTTCAAGCTTCACGGGAAGATCTGCGAAACATAAACTCTACCTTTTTTCTAGAGATAGTAAACAGGTTTTGCCGTCCCGTCCTGTATCGCAGCATGCTCTTCTTCAAGCAGGTCATGGCGGGTCAGGCCTGCGCGGGCCGCGGTCCTCGGAATGACTGACCAAACCTTCCCCGCCAAAAATGTAGGCCTTTTTGGGTCGGTCCGCGAGACATGAAATTGCATACGGGCATACAACTTTTAGAGTCGACGTGAAGACCAGAACCACCACTAGAGCTCCACTCTTCATCGTTGGGGGTCCTACGGTTCTGTCAGTGGAGAAAGAACTGAATCACGTCTTCATTCTCTCTCCCTCCCTCTCTCTTTTCTCTCTCTCTTTCTCTCTCTCTCTCTCTCTCTCTCTCTCTCTCTCTCACACTCTCTCTCTCTCTCTCATTTTCTTTTTTCAGGTGGAAAGTGAAGAAATAATCCGCTTTTGCCCATTTCGCTGAAGGTTCATTCCGCAAAAGGCCCATCCCGCAAGAACCTGTTCCGCGAATCCTGTTACTTTACGAGCCTACAATATCAAGGCCAGTACCATCCCGCTACAAGCCTTTCAGGCCATACCCGTAGTCCAAGTCCAACGTTTTCGTCTCTACTTTCTTCTTTCAATTTAGAGGGTGAAAACAGTACCATTAGTTTATTGAGTGTTATGGTGAAAAGTTTGTTCAAAGAAGAAAGATAACAAGGAACTATTGTCTTCAACGGCAAACCAAGCGGGAACTAGCCAAGAGAGCCAGATCACAAGGTTAGCATCACTAATGACATTTCTTCAAACGGTGTCTCCGGAAATCTATGTACCACCGGCGGCTCGCAATTGACGTGATGGTGGGTACCTTTACATTGTTGTCGACCTAACCAAGAACCTTGAATGGGTTTCATAACTTGGGAAAAGAGGACATTTATTTTGGATCTCCTCCAAAACAAGTGTCTCCAAAACGAGTTGAGTTATTGATTTATGATGGGCAAAACCCTGATGATTGGATCTTTTGAGTTGAGAAATGTTTCTCTATGAATCAGGTTGTTGTTTGAACTGAGTTTGGTTGGATCTGAGTATAAGAGAGACAAAACTCGTCGGTGGTTTATTACAAAGGTGTCTATTAGATCGAAATGAGGTTTGTTGATTTACAAATATGGAAATGAACGGCGGAAGTAAACCAGTGCCCGTAAAGCTGGCTGGAAAAGTACAAGTCGGCAGATACAACATAAAAAAACCCTAATTCTAACCGCCAAGTGTGTGTGTGTGTGTCTGTTTGGATCCCGTTATCGCTGCCTCATCATTTCCTTATATAGTCGTTGGCATCCTTGTCGGCCTACGCTGGCTTTCCCTAATGTGCTTTAACTCGTCGTAACGATCGATTGGGCTGAAAAATTAACTATCAAGTTTGGTACTTCAAGTCGCTTTAAAGTATCCGCTAAAAGCAATATTTTTCGGCTAAAAGTAGTCTCGAGACGAGCTGATGTACTCGCTATAGACTCTTTTAGCCGAGCCGGTACTCTGATTTCAATGGGCCGGGCCTGCTTTCTCACGGGCCTTGTGGAGGAATGTAATCCACCTCCTGTAGTAAGTCCCCCCAGTTCACTTGTGGGTGGCGTAGCCAATCTCAGTGAATTTGTCGATAAGGTTTGGGAGATAGATGGTCCGGCATGAGAGAGTATACCGTCTGTTCAGACGGACAGCGGGTACCTTCATTGCCGGTTTCGATGATTCCATCATGCCTCTTCTCGAATGGGTTTTGGTTGGCTCACCGTTTGTCGTTTTCCGAAGTGAAACCAATCAGATAACCTTCTGCACAACACGAAAATTTTCGCACGGTTTACCTCGGTATGCATCGAAAAGCCGATTAAGGTCAAACCGGCTTTTGGGTCACATCGGCTATGCCAAGAAGCAGAACCATCACGATGAAAAAAATAGGAATTTGGGGCGGTTTCGAGGACCATTGAGGCACCTTTGGGAAACGCACCATCTATTCTTTATAAATAGCAGACTTCTCTTCATTATCGCTACTATTCTCTTCATTCTCAGGTACTTTATCTCTCTCTCTCTCTCTTTCTCTCTCTCTCTATCTCCCTCTCAACTTCTCTCTCTAGATTTTTTTCATAGATTAGGTAACGCCTTTTCCCAAGAAGAATCATGCCGCTGAGGAAAAGGTTATCCGAGAGCAGAAAGGAAAAACGGTCATCACTGCATCTAGCCCTGTTAGGGACGTCGCAGTTGATGTGGATCTCCTTGATGAATCTAGTTTAATTCGTCGAGAAAATATGATGGACATGGTATATAAGGATTTTTCACAAAAAAATTTAGTCTCCGATGCAACAAGGTTGTTCAGAGGCGAAGATGACAGTCATGCTGCGATTGACGCTCTTGCGACATGGGGGATCAGTTGGCTTGTTCCAACTTGTTATTATCCGGGCGAAATCTTTGATGTTCTCCTGGCTATAGCCCCTGAGTTGCTGAGTCCTTCGAACATGGAGGGACAATCTTGGAAGAACTTAGGAGAGACCAGATCTACTCCGGGCAGTGTGAAGAAGCTTCTGAAGGAATGTGATGCGGTGGGCGGGACCTTTCTCATCCCTACATACACCCAGAGGCCATGGTCTCCGCTGGTCGGGTATCAATGTCTACAAACCGTATTTCCAGAGAGACACCAAGCTCTGGTTCCCCTTTCCCCGACTAATTACATCATATGTTTTTTCGTTGGGATGTGGCGATTAGTCAGTTCCTAAATGGTTATTTTCGCATCGCGGTCACTTTGTTGGTGATGTCCGCTGAAATCAACGTATCGTGGAGCATACGAGCTTTCGAAGAGCTAATCTTTATAAAACCGGAGCCAAAGGATTTGTACTCTGTGAAGATGCGGCTGAACTACAACATAATCACCGGCCACCCGAACAAGATACCCGACTAGAAGCACTATTATTTTTTCATTAAGTCAGATAAATCCGCGTTTGAAGAACCTGCGAAAGACAATTTTCGTGTTCTTTGGAATTGGTGCATCTGTAGATTGCTGTTTTTGACTGATTGCCTCCTTGTTCTGATTCTGACCATTTATTTTTGTTGCGCAGTTGACCATCCAAATACGATTGACTAGCCATGAGGTTTTTTCAATACCACTCGAGCCTTAGTATCACTCAGTCACCAATGTTGGCTTGACATTAGTCTGTGAGAGAGTTCACCAGGCCTTGGAGCACATATCCAGACGTCAGTCTCCTATTTTCATTGCTTTCTTCTTTATCCCTCTCTTTTTTTCACTGAAATTAAAGTGCTCTTCGTTTGTGGGTTGATGCATGTGACTGGGTTTCTGATTTACATGCCCAAATCGCGACCGGCCGAAGACGACTACCACTTTTCTTGAAGGAGAGCAGAAGCAGATATGTAACACTAGAAAGATGAAATCATTGCCAGTTCTTAGTGCCATCGTCGAAGGACAGTCAGAACCATGTCCCGTTGATCTGATGGCAATGATCGATGGAAGGGGTTTGGAAGGAACAGACTACGCCGCTCCCGATACCTTTGGTACAGAAGTCTTGGAACCGGGTCTCAATACGGGGACTTCCAGATCCAAGAAGAAGAGTAAGAAGAGGTCGAGGGATGACCCTTCTATCACAGATGATCAGGAGGACGCGCTCGAGACCGTCGAAAGGACATAGACGGAAGAGCGTCGAAAAAAAAAGAAGAATAAGAAGAAGAAGAAGAAGAAGAAGTCAGCCGAGCAAAAACTAGGTCCTAGCGAGGAGGGAGTAGTCCAGAAAACAACTGTCCCTGAGAGGTCGAAAAACGAGTATGTGGCACCGACAGAAGGATATACGAACTTAAATCTTGCAACTGAGCAAGAGGACGCATGTCCCGAGATTCCACTCAAGAGAAAAAAGAAGAAGAAGAACTTCAAAGAAGGGCCGGAGGCGTCAATTTCCAAGGCACCGAATGCTCGAAAGGGGGATATTGGCGATATGGGCGACGATGCCCCGTTGGATGGTTCAGTTTTGCATGTCTTCCAACAAACCACCGGCAGTTCGGGGACTTCGCCTTCCCAAAAACCTCTGGTAAATTTCCCTGATCACATCAAGTTCTTTTATGATGGGGATACTCCACTCGTTTACGATGGTGCCCGGTAGGCCTGGGCGTTCGGATACCTGTTCGGGTTCGGATTGGGTGATTCGGGTTTTTGGGTATTTCAGTATACGTTTCTAGCACCCATTCGGATATTTTTCTATTTCGGATCGGGTTCGGATATATTCGTTTCGGGTTCGGTTTATTTCGGATGTACCCAAACTACCCGATATGTCTATACTTAGAATTTTCTTTCAAACATTTAAAACCAAAATTAAACATTTTTTATACGTAACATGGGTCCAAACTGAAACAAAGCAACATATTATGCAATCCCAAAGTAGCAAAACGATTTCAAAACCAAAACTTAAACAAAAGCACAGTCTTAGATCATTAAGAAACTGAAAACCATCTTCTTATCACTCTTCCTATGAAACCAAAAAAATAAAAATAATTTCTGATGTTAGAAGAGTAAAAAAAATCACAACAAAAAATATTACAAATGACAAAAACATGTTATTACTTGAACCGAATCCATATTAGCTTAATCCTCTAGTCTTGTGGCTGTGATACATGTTCATACTCTGTTCAAGTAATGCAAAAGTTAGTGTTAACAAACATTAAATGAGAAAACATAGCAATATACAAGAATGTTACAAACATCTCTCCATCTTTTCTTCATACTCAACATCTCCAAGTATTTGAGCATTGGTGAGCACCTTTGATTCAAGTCTGATATCTTGTTTCATCCACTGTTCTGTACACATGAGAACCTCAACCATATAGTGAGTTAAACAACTCCTATGTGGGTCTATTAACCTTCCACTCATGCTGAATGCACTTTCAGATGCAACCGAAGATACTTGCATAGCAAGAAGATCACGAGCTATCTGTGATAGAATAGGGTACTTGCCAAATTTTACTTTCCACCAAGAGAGAACATCAAAGTCAGTTACATCTGAAGTCTCAACATCAGACTTTAAGTAAGCATCCATCTCATTGATGTCTCTCACTCCACTCTCCTTTAACAGTGTGTTATACCTTTTCTCAATCATGTGGTAACCGAGTTCATCATCAAGCAAGTCAATGGTTGGTTGTTCTTGAGATTGTGAAGACTGAGATGATTGCGCATTTGCTTCAGCTTGTTTCCCATTTCTTTCACTATACTCCTTGAACAAATCAGATAGAAGACTAAGAACTGAGTTAACTCTTTAGCCTCCATACTTCCTTCCCCGTAAAGATCCTCAAAGCACAACTTTGCAAACTTCATCTTTTTGGTAGGATCAAAGACGCTTGCCACCACTAAAATCTTGTTAATGCTCTTCAATCCATCCCAATATTTATCAAACTTCATCAACATCTCTTCAGCCTTAACTTTTAGATCAACATCATAGCTATTACAAAGCAACTTCAAATTGGATGCTATGTTCACTATCTCACCATAACACTTATGGGCATTAAGCGTGGTAGATGCTGATACTACTAAGGTTGAGTTATAAAAGATAATAAGAAACCTCTCTAACCTTCCAACAGCACGCCAATTCTCACTTATAGGAGGTCCAAGTCTTTTTTCCCCTTTTCTAACTCCATGAAATGATCATTGTCGGGTTTGTCCTCAAAACCCATCTTATCAAACGCATTTTTGTAAATAAGTGCTCTTTGCAACATCAAGTACGTTGAATTCCACCTAGTTACAACATCAAGTGGCAGACTTCCTCTTTTCATCCTACCAGAATCTACTTTAAGCTCAAATGCTCTTTGTCTATTAGTTCCAGATCTTACATATGAGATTGCATTGCGTATTGCAGTCACACTATCATCTATGTCAGCCAAGCCATCCTTCACAATCAGATTAATAATATGACCAGCACATCTCATATGCATAAATTCCCCTTTCATAACCAATAATTCATCAGATAGCTGAGAGAAACTATTTTTAAAAAGCATCAAAGCATTGCTGTTCGCTGTTGCGTTGTCCACGGTGATACAAAACACCTTTTCTATTCCCCATTCAGCTAAGCATTCTAAGAGAACAGATGCAATAGTCTTACCTTTATGATCGGTTACAGATTTGAACCCAATGATCAATTTGTTTAACCGCCAATATGCATGTATGTAGTGAGCTGTTATCACCATATAGTTAGCCCCTGCACAAAATAAGAAACAAAGGAAATATTAGTTATATAAAAAGATCATTAAACACAATTTAAAAACTGATCCAAAAACTATTATTTACTTGTTACTTGAGACACCCATATGTCTGTGGTGATGGAAATTCTTTGCTTGTTAGCTTGAAACAATTTTTTAAGAGCAGCCTTTCTCTTAACATACATCTCTACTATTTTTCTAGTAGCTGTACGTCTTGAATGAGGATCAGGAAGGTTAGTCTACACACAAAAGGACAAATATATTAGCATGGATTTAGATAATGAGTGGTTAAAATTTTATAGGATACAATATTAAAATTACCTTATCACAAAAGTGTTTAAAAAGCTACACTTTCAACAAAGGAGAGTGGCAGTTGTCCAATTACGAGCATTTCATTTGTTTCTTGTCTGAATACATCCTCTGAAATTTTTGCACTCTTCAAAAAACCTTCCTTACTAATGTTTTGTTGGCTTTGAGTATGATTTTGACCATCTTCCCATGCTTTGAATTGCTTGCAACAATTAAGATGGTTGCGCAAATTGGTAGTTCCAGACTTTGTTGGACAAGTGAAGATCTTCAGACAGTAGTTGCACACACATTTGTCACGGTTCTCTTCACTTCTTTGGTAGTGAGCCCACACATCAGATCTTGTGGGGAGTATACGTTTTGTTTTACTCTTTTCCTGATTATCTTCAGTTGATTGTTTTCGTTTGCCTCTTCGATCAGACTCTTGAGTTTCTTCTACATTATCTGCATCTCCATTTACAGTGCCTTGAAAAGGTGATGATGATGACATCTGCAACAAAAACCAAATCAAAGTGAGTTCAATAAGTTTCCTCTGTCTCGATAACATTATAAAACAAATCAAGTAACATAAATATAGAAAAAAATCAACTAATTAACTAACTTTGTATCAAGTGTATAACTTTGTCTCTATCTAAAACAAGTATCATACGACAACAAATCAACTAACGTGTGTTGATCAGAAAAAAAAACTAACGTGTACTTCCCATACGACAAAAAAAACTAAGGACCATAACATAATCAACTAACTTTGTCTTTGTCTCTGTCAATACGAAAAAATTTGACAAGTACCACTACATGATCAACTACCACTACAGAAACTAAAATCGAATAAAAATAACTTTAACAAAATTGAATAATTTCAATTTAGGATAAAAAAGAAAAACCTTTGACTTTCTCCTTTTCGTTGAAGATGTCAGTGAAAGAGAAGGTGAAGAAGCGGATGAGAATAAACTTTTGGTTTCCAGTTTGAAAATCTAGTGTATCTAAAATTGGTTTTCGATGAGGCAATTTCGGGAAGCTTAACGGATTCTCTAGGAAGTAATGAACTGGAAAGTATAAACGTGTATTAGGGTATTAAATAAGTTCAGGTTTGTTCGGGTTGTGGTTCGGATATCGGATATATCCGATCGGGTACGGGTATCCGAAGTGACTCAATCATCAACCCATTCAGGTTTTTTTTAACTTCGGTTCGGTTATCGGTTTGGGTTTTTTGGGTTGGTACGGGTTCGGATATGGGATTCGGTTAATATGCCCACGCCTAGTGCCCGGTGTGCTGAGTGGGTTTGTCAGATCAGGGGTGGACCGAATGATATGCCGGCTGTCGACGATTTTGACTCGCCCCTCTACTGATGTCATTTCTTTGCATAAAATAAAGTGCAGGCTTTACGTTGGGACTATCGATCAAGGGACACATGGACTCTTACCTCTGCAAGTATCTGAACACATAGGTAGCCTTCTCTAATTCCTTTTCTCTCTCTCTCTTCTCACTTCTTCTCAGTCAATGTTTCCCTTCTTTTTTAGGGTATCATTTTATTTTTTTAATTGACTGAGATATTTGGATAGGCTTCCATAAATCAAGCCCTAATGGTTTTCGCCACCTTATCCTGTTCACTTATTTTTGACATTTATCTCTTTCTAGGATCATATGAATCAAACTTTAATGGTTGTAGCCACCAAATCCTGTTCGACTCCTTTTTTAATCTGAAGGGGAGAGAGAGGGGAATCAGAAGCACACAGACTTTTACCTTCCAGACTTGCAGAAGGAATCCGATCCAATGTATACCAATTACCAAAGCAAGCAAATAATGTCAGCATTAGTGTTGGAAATCAGCTTCGGTTCTTTCAAGCTTTCTAAGCAAGTATGATATAGTGGCATGATGATCCACTTTGGTATCTTTAGTAATCTCTGCAAACAATCTTCTAAGAATGGTGCTTATAGCATGGTTAGTCAATAATAAATCTTGATCATAGTCCTCTTCTTGGCTCAAGAAAACATTTTGAAAAACATTTCCTCTAGTTGCTGAGAAACATCTACCTTCATTAGGCACTGAGAAAAAGCAATATCAGAGAACGTTTCTTCTAAGTAGTGTTCTGCTGCGAACTTCTGTCTGTTGAATTTAGTATCGATCGATGGCGTAAGGTTGCCATTGATCGATGTCGCTCCATCCAGTATACTCTGTCTATGAAAATTATCCATGTCTTGCTTCATCTCATCCATGTGTGTAGTCAAATTCGTAAGGCATCTATCAATAGGATAGTAGACATCATCAAGCCTCATATAGAAATCATCCAGTGACATCTCTTGATCTTTGTAGATCTCATGCACAATATCATCAATCTCTACTCTGCTGTATGTTTCGTGCTTCTGCTCCATGTTGTCGATCGATGCGGGTACATGTGCGTCGATCGATGGCTGTTGCGGTTGTCCAAATAAATTTCCTGATCGCTCAGCCATTAGAAGAGTGTCTGCTACATCTTTCTTGGGTAGAGTTAGAATTCTCCCATAAAGACCTCGTGCACGTCCTTCCACATCTCTGAAAATTCCAAACTAATCTGGTCTAAAACCAGCTTACGTTTCTTCTGGTCCAAGTGAAGGGTCTGGTTTGCGTTTGAGGTCGTTTGATGGCCAAGATAGGCCAATTATTGATGTTGGATTGCCTACTCTCGCGTTCATTACCCATCCAGCTTCATCCTAATCGTAATCTGAGTCATTCTCTTTGTAGGCTTCACCGTATCCTTGTCATGCCCAATTGGTGTCGATCGATGGTCTATGGTTACCATCGATCAATGCTCGATAATCAGATCGGTGCCCAAAAAGGTTTCCAGCTCCACTGGCTATTGCAAGTATATCTGCTACATCCTCCTTCGTGATGTTTAGAATTCTGCCATCCATAACTCTTGCGTGACCATCTGGATCTCTCGTAATACTGAACTCATCTGGTTGTAGATAATCAGCTTCTCTGTCGTGTTCTTCTGCTGAATCATGTTTGGGTTCGGCTTCTTGCTCAATAGCGATCGATGGCATATTGTTGTCTTTGATCGATGTCGATTTCCCTAGTTCATGAAAAACATGAAAAACTCCAGCCTCTTCCATAGAAAGACCTCGGTACTCGATCATCTCTTCTTCTCTGTAATTTTCATCGTATTCGAGGTGGGCTAAGTTGTAATTGTAATCAGCATGGTGGGTGTGGATCCTTTCTGGGTATTGGTGTCGATCGATTCTGAAGGGTGGGTGCTGATTGATTGTTGATATGCAGGACTGTCGATCGATGCTAAGGGTTGGGTGTCGATCGATGCTCCATCTACCGATTCCTCGTTCAACTCGTAATTGCAATATCTGATTTTCCCAATTTTCCGCACGGATGCTGATATCTTTAATTTTTGTGTTTAGGTGTAGTTACAAGAAGTCTAACTTGTCATTGAAATCCACAATCATCTTCTGCTGTTCCCTCAGTATCTTGTCAAACATAAATTCGATCCATGGTCTACTGGCTGGTTTTGAAATTTCTGCACTTCTGGTAGCTTGGGCATTAGCCTCTGCTTTTGTATCAGGGATTGTAGACCCTTGATCGTCTATCCTTTGATTTTCTGCATTACACAGATGATCGTTGAGGTCATACAAGTCTAATTTCTCATTCTGAACAACAATTATAGGCGCAACCATCTGAACTCGTCTGCCGTTGTCGATCGTTGCGGATGAATTGATGTTGATCGATTTTATATGATCAATATCGGTCGATTCTAGAGATCTGGTATCGGTCGATGGTTGAGTTCTGATGTCGGTTGATGTTATCCGTAAAGATGTATCAGTCGACGCTGAAGGTATGCCATCGGTCGATGCGTGTCGTCTTTCTTTGCGGAACGTGCGTTCGAGTTTCTGTGGGTCAGAGATCAGTAACTCTTGTCCTTTCTTGCTCCTAGTACTATTTTTCATGCACCTAAAAAAAAGAAAAAGAAAAATCAGTAACCTTGAAAGTAACAAACCTAGACTAAGTCCTAGAAAATAAATCTAATGGCGATCAATGTTTCTCGGCAACGGCGCCAAATTTGACGTGTGTGTGTTTTTACGTTTTAATAGGGTAATAATATTCTACACAAACAACAGTCAAATTAACCCTTAATCCTAACACACAAAACAATAATACTCTTGTCAAGAGATATCAGGTGTACTACTTAGGGATCGAATCCACAGAGAACAATGGCACACAAGAGATTTCTTATTTCTAAAGGCTAAGCTAGGTAACTATATATATTGGTAGCAAGTAATCAGGTCAAGAAAATATTTCTTATTAGAAGGTATAGATGCAATATGGAAATATGCAAGTAATGTAAATATGGAAATATGCTAGTAATGTAGATATGAAAATATGCTAGTAATGTAGATATGAAAATATGCTAGTAATGTATTTATGGAAATATGCTAGATCTAGGGTTTCAGGCAAGTGAAAATATATCTAATGGCGATCAATGTTTCTCGGCATATTTAATCATGAAACTCGAAATCTAATGTAAAAGACACCAGCTCTCGCATGCGCGCCTAATCTATTGACTAAGTCCAGTGTCTCAGCTCTCGCTTGTTGACACAGAATGACCATTGATCGATGGCAATGATCTTGCGTTGATCGATGGTTTCTTAGGACAAGCGTTATGACCTAATTCGAAAAAAGAAAAAGAAAAAGAACGTAGATACAAATTTCTTGTCACAAGTTCATTCGCGATGTTATGATGGAAGTGTTGAGTATAGGATGTGCTGCAAAGGAAGTATGCAACCGTTTATGAAGGTCAGGGTACTATGTGATCCAGAGCTGAAAGACAAAGGGGACGCTTCTGCAAGAGCGTTTATCAACATCATCAACAAAATGAGGAAGAGGGACACTGAGAGCTGTTCTGGAGCAAGTTCTCCTTCTTATCCACACTGAGTCAGAGTTTCAAAACGTCGAACTAAAGACTATAACCAAGTGTTGAGTGGGAGGGAACCTACTGTTTCATACGTTTTTATTTAGTTTTTACTTATACTACTATTTATTTCGAGTTGTTACTTTGTTTTTGTAGACTGTTTGAGTCCACCATCGATCGACATCATAGAGGCACCAGCGGTCGACGTTGGATCGCGACCATCGATTGACCACACATGCGTACCATCGATCGACACCCTCTTACAGAGAGTGGTATCGAGTTATCTACTTAAGCTATTTACTTATGATTCAATTTTTCCTAACCAATCTGGGACGGATTACACTGGGGACAGTGTAATTTAAGTCTAGGGGAGGTTCGTTGATGCTATTTGATTTGTTTTGAGTCTTATTTACTATATATATATATATAATAAGTTTTTCAAAAAGTTTTATTTAGTCAAGAAGGGGACTATGATCAAGATTTACTATTGACTAACCACACTTTAGCACCATTATTAGAAGGTTGTTTGGAGAGATTACTAGAGATACCAAAGTGGATCATCATGCCTTTATATCACACTTGCTTAGAAAGTTTGAAGGAACTGAAGCTTATTTCCAACAATAATCCTTATATTATTTGCTTGCTTTGGGATTTGGTATACACTGGATCGGATTCCTTCTGCAAGTCTACAAGGTAAAATTTTGTGTGCTTCTGATTCCGCTCTCTCTCCCCTTCAGATTAAAAAAAAGGAATCGAACAAGATTTGGTGGCTACAAACATTAGAGCTTGATTCATATGATCATAGAAAGAGATAAATGTCAAAAAGAAGTGAACATGATCTGGTGGCTACAACCATTAAGGCTTGATTCATGGAAGCTTATTCAAATATCTCAATCAATTAACGAAATAAAATGATACCCTCAAAAGAAAGGAGACATTGACTGAGAAGAAGTGAGAAGAGAGAGAGGAAAGAGATCAGAGAAGGCTACCTGTGTATTCAGATACTTGCAGGGGTAAGAGTCTATATATCCTTTCATCGAGACTCCCAAGTTAAAGACTATACTTTTATTTTATGCAAAGAAATGAAATCAGTAGAGGGGCGAGTCAGACTAGTATTTGCTAAGTTTTTGGTAAAATGGATTTGGTTGCTATATTAGGATATGGTATATAAAGTTTATTTGTGATTGACTTGATAAGATGTGGTTGCAACAAAGTAGGTTGATAGTTATATTTAGACATTATGTGAGTCTCTGCTTTTCAAAACCTCTTTCATAGGCTTTGTTTGCTTAAGGACAAGCAAAATTTTAATTCTGGGGAAGTTGATAGGGCCTGATATTTACCACTATTGAGCCATGATATCAGACATATTTAGAATCTATTATATGTGTTTGGAGTTTTTTTAAAGAGTATTTCCAGGTTCAGGTACGTTATGGAGAACTTTGGTGATTATGGAGCTTTTAGAGATGCAAAACTGCACAATGCGTCAGATCTTTAGCCATGGATGGAGACCTTCCCACGGTGCGTTTGAGCTGATCTTTTTACAGAAGATAGAGATTTGATCTTCTTTCCAATTTCACCGGTTTGAGGTCCATATGACGGTTAGATATAAAGTTATGCCCAATATACTGATGAGTGGTCTGTCTGCCTCGTGAGAGGAAGCTGTCGAGGGGATGAATGAGTTTCGATCGACGACACAGTCTTAGCATCGATCGACGGTGATCCCAGAAGACAGACCCTAATTTATATAGTTTTCTAAGGGATTGTTGATGGCTAAGATTTATTTTATTCACTATCTTAAGTTTTAGAGAGAAGATCAATTCTCATTCAAGAGATTGATTGGAACTCTTTTGGTTATTGATTTCTATATCTATTACTTATTATGACTATGATTTGTGTTATTGCTTCCATGTTTGAGTAATCATCTTGTTAGGTTTTGGGATCTCATGTTCTTAATGTCAAACTGGTAGTCATAGGATTGCAAGGTTATCTATATATCTCTACACCAGGGTGGCTTATAATACTAGGATCTAGAGTAGTGGAATAACACGAGAGTGTGACTGATTGCTTGAACCTAGAGTCATAGGACAATTGAGAGGTACGAGAGTGCAATTAAATAACGAAACATGAGCCCTGTGTGAGTTAGATATCTAGGCGCATACGAGAGTTGGTCTAGGATCTAGTTGAACATTATCGATATGTCTGATAATACTTGTCTGAGGTAGTATCGATAAAAACCCAAGCATTTGTATCGATCGACGCTCGATCCTTGTTTGCATGCCAGAGCTGGAACATAGAACTTAGGCATCTGAATAGTAATTGCATGTCAGAGCTGGATTAATTTCTTATTAAATTCGAGTTCTAGATTTTGATCTATAAAATCCTTAGCATCCTTGATTTGTGTTTTGAATCTATTGATTGATAAATCCCAAGACCTAGCTATTTCATCTTATTGTTATCAAACCAATCACCTGTTTACTTTTATATTATTACTTCTTTAATAAACTGTTTGCCTAGCTTAATCTAAACATCTATAGTCTATTGTGTGCCCACGCTCCCTGTGGATTTGATCCCTAAGTACTACAATTGAACCTCTTATTTAAGAGAGTAAAAAGTACCTTAAAGGGTTAATTTGAGAGTGCATAATAAAAGCTACATCAGCCGCACATGAGAGCCACTTTGAGCAAGAAGCCCCTCGGCTGGATGTGGACGAGAATTCGGAAGCCGACCTCTCCTTGTCTCTGCTCGTCCTTGAGTCTAAATTTCTCAATGAGCATATTCTGGCGGGGATCGACCCATACGATTCCAATGCTGATTTGATTGATCCGGGGACTGCTGTCTATTAACTTGAAGAAATAAATGGAATCAAAGGATGAGTTTGACTGAGGTTTGGGTCTTGTGCAAAGTTAGAGAAAGACCTTTGAAGATTGTCTTAAAAGGCTTCAGGAGTGTTTAAAGGTGTCCAGAAGTGTCCTGAAGCTGGTCAAAAGTTAGGGACAAGTCCATGAGGAACTTAGGGAACCATTTGGGATCAAATTGCCGAGTGTGCAAATATAGGGTGAACCGTACGAATTTTGTATGGACTGTACGGATTTGTACGGACCATGGTCGACCCTAAATATTGACACTCAACCATTTGAGGTATTTTGAGCTTTGTGTAAAAATAGGGCAAAAGTGTACGGACCATAACCTGTCCGTACACTCCCTTGTGGTCCATGAAAAGCTTGGGACTTAACCATATGGTTCTGATCATGTGGAATCAAAATGGAATCAAGAAGATGCCTTGTGCAAGAAGAAGATAAGGGAGGCGTGTTTGACAGGCTGGATATGGTTGTCTCTTGCTGGAAAGGAAGAGCAAAAGGATACTATGTATCTGGCCAGAGATCCAGCCTTGTTCAAAGGAGCCTATGAGCGACCAATCATGTTCCAGACTTCCCTTGACCAAATTCAAACTCACTCAATCTCAGCCATCCATCTTCAAGTCTTTTATTAGACATTAGATTAAGGGTTTATGTTTAAGATTGTCGAGCTTATAAAAGCTTTTGTACTAGCAGTTTGTAATGACCCGCTCCCAAAGTATTTTTAAATTCGAAGGAAATAAATCGCGAGAGGTTTAGTTGTACAAGGAGTATATTTTTAAGTGTGGAAACACTTGTATTCATGAGGGTTGGAAGAATGAGCCACATTTTTAACTAAGTGTCGGATGTTTGGTAAACACATAGAGAGATCAAAGTCTAAGCAAGGGAATTACAGACTGCCATTTTAACTATGGAAAATTTGGCTATCTGAGAATGCGGGTTCCAAGTAAGGCAAGTTGATTAGGTGCAACTGACGAGATTATACAAAAGAATCTCGGGTTTGCGGGAGTCATATAAGGCAATAAGCGGAGATGTTCTTGGAGCCATTGATGATAAGTTTGACCAAGCTAAATAAAGAAACAACACTTAACGGCCGGAGTGGTGAGCAAGTCCTGAAATAACTATAAAAGGATACCTCCAGCCTTCGTTTCTCACTCAATTCATAAACAAGAATTAGAGAGAAGCCAGATCATGAACAAAGTTCTAGAGATAAGATTTCAGGAATAAGGATCGAACAAGGAGAGCCGAGGAGTTCTTTGCCAGGAAACGCATGAAGGTTCAGAGTCTTCGATTTTTTAAGATTACCGAGGAGAGGGCGTGATTCCTGGAAACTTAATAGTTAGTATTTTTATCATAGTTGGATTGTTAGGATGAAGATTATGCATTAGGGGAATTGTTTATGGAAAGTTCGTTCTTCGTTCTTCGAGATAGTTCTCAAGGATCGAAGAACGTTCATTCGTTCATAGGATAATTGCATGTTAGATTGCGTGAAATGATGTTATGTTTAATTGAGATGTTTACGTGAAATACTTAGATTTGATCTGACAAGAATTGGAATGTTAGGTTCAAAATGTTATAGGAAGTAATTTAAGGAAAGTACGGGATTAGGAGAACGTTATTAAGTTAACAAAAAAAACAATATGTTTTGGCTTTGGGCCGTAAAGATGTCATGATCATGTTTTGGCTTCAGGCTATGTATGTTGGCTTCGGCCGTTATGGACCATCGGGTCGCAGGTTGGCTTCGGCCGCAGGTTTGGCTACGACCGTAATGGACCGTCGGGTCGCAGGTTTGGCTTCAGCAACATGTTTGGCTACGGCTTCAGGTTTGGCTACGACCGCAGGTTTGGCTGCGGCCGCAAGTTTTGCTTCAGCCGAAGGTTTGGCTTTGGCCGAAGGTTTGGCTTTGGCCGCAAGTTTAGCTACAGCCACAGGTTCAGCTTTGGCTGCAGGATGATGGACCTTCGGGTCGGAATGTTAGGAAATGCTAAAGTAAAGGAATGATAAAACCGGATGTTAGGTTGTTAGTTTTTGAATGCATGAAAATGAATAAGTAATAGGAAATGAAAATGGCTAAGTAAGAAATGATGGAAACGAATTGCTAGGTTGATATATTGGAATTGCTAGGTTGTTAGAATGGAATGTGTAATTTGATTGATTGATTGTTGAGTTGCATGTGGGCGGTTTTGAGCGTCCTCACTGAGTAATTTTGCATACTCATGCCTCCTTTTGCGGATGCAAGTAAGGTTGATTGTGTGGACCGGATTGCGAGGCTATAAAGACCATCGAGAAAGGGTATTTAGAACTTGGGTAATGTTTGGGAAGATTTATAAAGATATTATTCTTGTAGACAAAAATACGCTCATTCTCGTATTTCATTAATAAGGTGGTAATGTTTCCTTGCTACATCCAATAAAATTTGACTCGATCTTTACTTAGAATTTTCAACGTGTTTTTCAAATAATTCCGGGATTGGGTGATTAAATTTGGTATCAGAGCGGGGTAGGCCAGTCAGTACTGTCATGGCTGGCCGCTTTTCAAAAATTTGATTTGTGGGTAAGGGTGGAAAGAAATCGATGGTCTATGTCTCGCACGAAGGATGTGTGGTATGATGTTTCTAGGGTGTATATTAGTATGTGTTTATGATTCGATTTCTTAGCAAATAGCTAAGCAAAATTGTGTTCGATAGTTGCATGAAGTAAGTGAAAACTAACTTATGTCTTTTTAAAGATGAAAAAGTGTCATCGATCGGGTTTTTCATAAAGTAGGCAATGAGGGGCAGTATTAAATGTTCCTAAAGTCATGTGCGATGGATCAAGATAGGTCAGCTTTAGTGAAGGAGCAGATACGATGGTAGAAAGTATGAAGCAATAGGCGATATGGAATGTTGGTTGAGTAACTGGAAATCTAGGATTGTGAGAGATGCTAAGTTAATTCTTGAGAATGAAGGAAGTCAATGTCTCATGGAATTATGAAGTGTTGGATGTTCGTGTGGTGGTGTAGAACACTTGCTGGAAGCTTAATGGATCGATGAAAGTGCAACAAGAACGCGTGTGTGGTTAGTAGAACGTGGTACTAGGGGTAGGTGGACGTAAGGATGGAGTTAATCCGCTTGTTAGTGGTGTAGTGCTGAATGCCAAAATTTGTTCGACTTCGGGTGTCGCATTCTTTGTGTGGTAGGAAATCGCCCAACATTGGTCACATAAGAATGAGTTCAAGGACGAGATCAAATTTGGTCGTGCAGCATAAATGGTGATTTTCAAGTCGCATGTCATTTATCAAAATGTTTTGCTGCTGGTGGAAAGCGTGGAAATGTAAGGTAAATGGTACATAGGAATCCTGAGAATTGACTTATTGTTCATTACCGAGCCAACGTGGATTGCAAAAGATGGCAAGTTAGATTGAATGGGAAAAAGAAAAACTGATATTTCAAGGAATGAGGAAATGGTTTGAGATTTCAGTAGCACCAGAAATAAGAACGAAATAGATGGTGAAGAATGAGCCAAAGTAATCTTAGGACCATTGTGGATTCGAGAGATGAGAAAGGAGATATGTTGATCAAAACTTCAATGCGGTAGAGTGGCTACAAAAGCAAAAAATTTTAATGGAAGTTAAGCAAGTGCAGTTATAGAACATGTGCATTGGGTTCTTAGGCTACTTGGCGCCCAAAGGAAGAGTGGTGCGAATCGAAGAAAGGTCACGACCACTGTAATTTTTCATGGACAAAGGATCCAATAAAGATCTGAAACTTTGTCAGATTAGTAGGTAAGAATTGATAACTTGTAAAAGGTGTTGCAAGTGGTTGATTTATTGAATGGGTTGACGGAAAAAGAGGTTGAGTATGGTGAGCGAGACAATGCAAGGAAAGTTGGGTGGTTTCGAAAATGTGGCGGATGAGTATGTCTGTCATAGTATCATCCATGTAAGAATTCTTATGCATTGACTCATCAAAGATCTGACTTTGAGGTTTCAAGTTTTAAAAGAATTTGATAGCACCTATCTGTTTTGATGGTTGAGGAAGTAGAAGGGATGAATGAGCTGTTGAGAATGTTGCGAGTAAATGTCGTGACATATGAGATGAGTGCACGGAGTGAGGAAGCATTTATCAAGTTGACTTACTGGCTCTGAGCAGAGTAGCGCATGGAAGCGTGGTGAAGTACAAGAAGTCAAGGATGAGGCCGCAATGTCAGCCGAAGATGACCAAGACAAAGAAGATTAATGGAGATAGTCATGGACTATGATTTGGAGATAGCCACCACTCGAAGAAGGTTAATCTAGTGGCAGATGCGATTAGTCGCATGAAGGGAAGTGTTTTGGTAGAGAAAAAAGCAGAACAACTGATTGTAATGGTTGAAATGCTGCGAGTTAAAGCATTATTATTTGAAGTAGTTGTTATGGGTGGATGAAAGTCTGATATAACAACAAATGAAACCAGATCATTATAGACCAAGTGGGTTGCTGCAAGTTACTAATGCTCGAGTGGAAGGAGACTTTATTCACAATGGATTTTTGTGAACGGACTGTCCATGAATATCAAATCTTCAGGGATCACTATGGATTACAGTGGTCTACTTAAGTAAATATGCATATTTCAGTTCAAGAGAGGATGTGGTGGATAAGTGTGCTTAGTTGGGAAAGAACAAGATAGTGAGACTTCATTAAGTTTTGTTAGCAACATGTCAAACCGGACGAAAGTTTATGTTCGGATTTTGGATGGCATTTCCGAAAAGCATTGAGCATTGAGTGCACATGTCATAAACTGGAGAATACATGACATCATTTTTATTTGTAACATTCTTAAAAATCAAACTGCAAGAGAATTTGTTTTGGAATCAAGCAAACTGTAAAATCAAAGTGGGGGAAAATATACTTCTAAAAGTGACGAAGGAAATATGGGATGGTAGAAACCCAAGATTAGTCTCAGGAAGCGGTAAGTTACTTGCAAGAAAGGTATGAGCCGTGCTCCAGAGTCGGTAGATGTTCATCAGTTGGTTGAGGCTAAATTTGAGGACAAAATTCTTTTAAGTGGGGGAGAGTTGTAACGACCCGCTCTCAGAGTATTTTTAAATTCGAAGTAAATAAATCGCGAGAGGTTTAATTGTACAGAACTATATTTTTCTAAGTGTGTAAACACTTGTATTCATGAGGGTCGGAAGAATGAGCCACATTTTTGCCTAAGTGTCCGATGTCGGTAAACACATAGAGAGATTAAAGTCTAAGTAAGGGAATTACAAACTGCCAGTTTAACTATGGAAAGTTTGGCTACCGGAGAAGGTGGGTTCCAAATAAGGCAAGTGATCAGGTGCAATTGACGAGATTATACGAAAGGAAGGTCGGGTCGGCGGGAGTCATATAAGGTAATAAGCGTAGTTATTCTTGGAGTAATTGATGATAATTTTGACCAAGATAAAAAAGGAAACAATACTTAATGGCCGGCTTGGTGAGAAAGTCCTGAAATAAGTATAAAATGAGACCTCGAGCCTTCATTTCTCACGGAACTCATAAACAAGACTCAGAGAGGAGCCAGAGCATGAACGAAGTTATAGAGAGAATATTTCGAGAAAAAGGATCGAACAAGGAGGAAACAAAGAGTTCTTCGCTAGGAAACACATGAAGGTTAAGAGTCTTCGATCTTTTAAGATCAATCGAGGTGAGGACGTGATTCGTGGAAACTTAATAGTTAGTATTTTTATTATAGTTAGATTGTTAGGATGAAGATTATGCATTAGAGGAATCATTTATAGAAATTTCGTTCTTCGAGATAGTTCTCAAGGATCGAAGAACGTCCATACGCTCATAGAATATTTTCATGTTAGATAGCGTGAAATGATGTTATGTTTAATTGAGATGTTTACGTGAAATACTTAGATTTGATCCGACAAGAATTGGAATGTTGGGTTGAAAATGTTATAGAATAAGCTTGAGAATTGAAGTAATTTAAGGAAAGTACGAGATTAGAAGAACGTGATTTAATTAAGAAAATTATGTTTTGGCTTCGGGCCATAAAGATGTTATGATCATGTTTTGGTTTCGGGCTGTGTATGTTGGCTTCGGCCTTTATGGACCTTCGGGTCGCAGATTGGCTTCGACCGCAGGTTGGATACGACCGTAATGGACCGACGGATCGCAGGTTTGGCTTCGGCCGCAGGTTTTCCTTTGGCCGCAGGTTTCGCTACGGCCGCATGTTGGCTACGGCCGCAAGTTCAGCTATGGCTGCAGGTTGATGGACCTTTGGGTCGGAATATTAGGAAATGCTAAAGTAAAGGAATGATAGAACCAGATGTTAGGTTGTTAGTTTTTGAATGCATGAAAATGAATAAGTAATAGAAAAGAAAAATGTCTAAGTAAGAAATGAGGGAAACAAATTGCTAAGGTGATAGAATGGAATTGCTAGGTTGTTAGAATGGAATATGGTATTTTATTTCTTGATTATTGAGTTGCATGTGGACGGTTTTGAGCGTTCTCACTGAGTAATTTTGTATAGTCATGCCTCCTTTTGAAGATGCAGGAAAGGTTGTGTGGACCGGAGCGCGAGGCTATAAAGACTATCTGGAAATGGTATTTTGAAGTTGAGTAATGTTTGGAAAGTTTTATAAAAATATTATTCTTATAGACAAAAATATATTCAGCATTTAGTCTCATATTTCATTAATAAGGTGGCAATGTTTATTCGTTACATCCGATACAATTTAACTCGATCTTTACTTAGAATTTTCAAAGTATTTTTTAATATTTCTGAGCTGGGGTGTTTCACATCATTTCACACTCATATAAATAAATATTTTCAATCATATATACACCTAAAAATGCACCTTTTAATAGTATCTCGTAAAAATAAAATTCAACATATTTTTTTCATATCCAAGCAAATACACTTAGATCATATAAACATGTGTTTTAGTCTTTCAATATAGATTTTCAAATTGAATTCAGTCTCTAACGTTTTACAAAACGGAAAATTGGATATCTCACAATTAAAGATTAAACTTTTATATCATCCTTTGATAAACTTAATTACCAAGTCTCCCCCTAATCATTTTATCAAATGTCTGCTACATTTCGTTTTTGACCAAGAACACTCTACGTTGATCACTAGTGAGTGATCATCTCACATATTGTGTTATATTTAATGCCTAGTGTTGCGATTTACCAATATGATCTTGGTTATTAACCTTTTAAATAAGATATCTTTACTATCAAAATAGATTGATGAAAATGGTTTGTTCCACTAGTTTCAGCCATAATGGAATCTCGTATATTAAATGTTTTAGCCACTATGCCTCTTTATCGACATCTGTTAATGCTATGAATTCATATTTCATAAGCAATTTTTTATACAAGTTTAAGAGAAATGTTTAAGAAAATTGATTTGGCTACCTATATCACCAAAGTGCACTTACCTATTCCGCCACAAATCTGTTTAGACAAAAGTGTTAAACGTGCTTATGGTGGAGTAGTAGAAGAATAGGTGACCTATCAGAAAATGATTCGCGATACAGTGTGAGTGAGGTTAAACATGGGGAAATGTCATGTGGTGATTGTAGAAACATTAAACATAATTTTCGAACCTTGGAAAATTAACGAACCGTCCGTCAAAAGGGATGGGGCCCACGGGCCGAGTGAGCGGACGTGGGTGGCCCATTAGCCGTAGGTGGTCGAGGTTTACAAAATTGTAACGATCCAGTTTTCATTTTAATCTTAACCGGTTTGGTTTGTGTAATTATTTTTTTTATTAAACCAAGCCCTCTTTTTTAGTTGTGCGTGTGTGTATTTAAAAACAATGAAAACCCTTTTTTTTATTTTGTCGAGAGTGGAACCGCCGTTATCATCTGATCATCTCTGGCTTCTCTCTTTGCTATCTTCTTCTCCATACACCAATCCTCATCTCCTCCCCACCTCTCTCTCCCGCTAGTCTCTTCTGCTCCTCCATTATCATTCATGTGTTAGTGTGAAAGAAGGACGGATCATCTCTCTTGTGTTCGTGTGTTGACGTTGGAGGAGACGAGACGCACCGTTCACCACCAATCACCACCAATCACCACCGGATCCATTGTAGCTGCTGTCAGTAGAGCCACTTTGCCCTTGTTGGTGTTGTGTAGCAGAGGCGAGATATGGAGGAGATGACTAACATCGGAGCTGCCGCATCTCATCGCCTATGTCACCGCTCTTCACCACCACTCGACGCCGGAGTTATCACAGCCACCGGAGATCCTTGCCGTCGTCATCCTAGCCATACCGTGATCATTCATGAACCGTCGGAGACGCAGCCATGTGGTCCGAGCCGTGAGTTAGGACCGCGTCTCCAAACCGTATTGATAGAAGTAGTTTTTATCACTTTCTTGTTTCGCAAGTTTCAATATCCTAAATTATTTATTCTTTAATTTATTTTAATTTTATTTTCGTTATCTTTATTAACATTTCCGTCTTGTGATCGTTGGTAACAAATGTGGATCCATCGCGAAACCCTAATCATTTCCGGTGATTAAGTCATCTTGTCATATTTTCATATTCACTTCTCATTTTTTTACTTTGCTAAGGTGAAGGCTATTCCATTAAATCTCGTACTAGTTTAGTACTACTATTATAGAAAATATAGTTTCGAAATATGAAATGTGTATGTGAATCGAGTCTTGAGTCTTGTTTGTTTTTCGATTATTATTTGCCTAAAACAGAGATAGGAAATTAAATGGTTCAACTGTTGATTGTTTGTTTGATGATAAAAGACGTTTATATATAAGTATACATATAGTATGGATTGGTTAGCTGGATACATGGAAGTACTTATGTATTGGTCTATTTGTATGGAGATTACGGGGCGTACAGGGAAACACTTATGTACCACGTATGAGCTGCGGAAGTACATGGAAGCACTTTTGTACTACATAGCAATTGTTTGTGTTGAGATTGGGGAGGCTTACACGGAAGCACTTCTGTACCACGTATGAGCTGCAAGAGTATAGGGAAGCACTTCTATACTACGTAGCATTGTGTATGAGGAGAATGTGGGAATACAGAGAAGCACTTTTGTACTACACATACTTTTGGTATACATGAATATTTATATATCTATATCCGTATGAGGAGAATGTGGAATGCAACGAATAGCTATGTACCATAAGCGCACTGATTGTTATGTGTGGCACATTAGATGTTGTGTTTGCTTCATGTTAGATCTAGGCTTACATAGTTGTAGTGCTATGTACTGAGTCAGTGATTTACGTTTTAGCGTCCCATACCTTACTGAGTGATTCCCCTATTACTCACCCCTCTTTCTTCCCCTTGCAGGTGAGCATGAACAGTAGTTGGATATCTAGACAGTTTAGTGTCTTGGAATTTCTATTTTATTTGACATTTCGATTGGTATTATTTCAGTTTTTAATTTGAGAATAATTTATTCCCTTTTTATTTTGTTAAATGTTTTAATATTTTATTCGATTTTGAATAATTCGGTTTAATTAGGTATTTTACCACAAGTAACACGACTTTCTCGACAGAGGAGGAGACGGGTGTTAGACTTTTAGGGGCTGGTGCAAAGGAATTTTCAAGAATGACTCGGTTATCGAAACATAAGCATAAGCTATACACTGGGCAATACTTACACTTTCAAGAATTGGCTATCGAAAAATGATAACAGAAGCAGATTCTCTTGAAGTGCTTAGAAAGATTGGAGGAGAAGATGCCTGGCTTATGTATAACTTGATCATTGAAGATTATGTAGTGTCCTTTATCCTTGTCAAAGGAATCAAATAGCACTATAGTACAAGTTGCTTATAGCTACGTTTTTAGTAGCTATAGCACAAATTTCGTTGTTATATGATAATTTAGCTAGAAAAGACCACAAAAAGTGGTTACTAAATATTTGTAAGTATTTTAGTCAGGATTTTTCACGGAAAAACATGGTTAAAGTAGCCACGTTTTATATTGAAATAGTTTTGTCTTATATAATCATGATTTTACTTTTTTTTAGCGAAAATTTCATAAAATACTCCAACTAAATTTCATTAAGTTATTTAATACCTAAACTTTTACGCTACCTATTTCAATACCTTAACTAATTATTTTTTCATTTTAATATAAAAACTTTTAACTATGACCATTTTACTACCCAAAATTTATTTATTTTACTTAAAATACTAATAAATTTTAAATGAAACTTAAAAAATCTCGAAATTTTACAAAACAATTCTCAAAAATTCTAATTTTGTTGTTTGTTTGAAAAATAAAAGTAACTAAATTTTTTTTAATCTTAAATTTTTTAATAAAATTTTTAAATTTTTAAATATTGAATTTAGTTTGTTTTCTGAAATAGAAAACAAATTCATTTTTTACATTCAAAATTAATTTTATTTTTTCTAGAAAAAAATCTGATAATTTATTTAACTTCTTTCCTAAAGATTAAAAATAAAATTATAAAATTTTCGTATTTTCGCTTAGATTTTGGAATTTTTTTGAATTTTATTTGAAACTTATTAGTATTTTTAATTAAATAAATAAAGTTTGAGTATTAAAATGAGCAGACTTTTAAAAGTCTGTATAATAAAATGAACAAAATAATTAGTTGGAGTATTAAACTGGATAACGTAAAAGTTTGGGTATTAAATAGCTTAATGAAATTTAGTTGGGGTATTTTTATGGAATTTTCCTTTTTTTATCATCAGTTTAATACATATTTTATGAAGACTCTGCGAACTAAAGGGGTAACTATGCCTCCATATAAACAACGAAAGACGTTTGCTTCCTAGCACTTTGCGCCGGAATGTCCCCTTTGTATTCAGTGTTTGGAAAATATGAATGATCTCTGAGTGAGTAAAACTTTCTTGAAGAACCTTGATGTCGTCCAAATAGTTCGCAAATGCTAGCCATTCTTATAGTGCAAAAATCATCTTCATCAGTTGAATATAGTCCATCGCAAATGTAACATGATATTGACGTAAAATCTCCATACTTTCCACTACCCATATAAGAGCTTCCAACTCTGAGTGTAATGGTGAAAGACTTGGTCGCGTATTCGTTGCTCCCATTAATCACAATTTTACTAGTGACTAAATTGTAGTTATTTAGAAAAAAACTATTATATTTATATTTTCAATTTTTAATTAAAATATAATAAATTAAAAATTAAAATTAAAATTTATATTTTAAATTAATTAGAAAAGATGCTAATTAAATTTATTTAATTATATTAAAATTAGTTTATTAACTAAAATTGATTTATCAATTTAAATTGGTTTATTAATTTAAACCTTTTTACAATATAAAATTAATTACCAAATATATTTTTTGATAAATTAAATAAATTTACAATTAAATAGAAAATATCTTATAATATCTTAAAACAACTTTGCATGAACAAAAAAGCACATAGGAAATAAAATGACCAAAATACATTTCATTAAAGAGCAAAAATACATTGTTACCTTATTGAATAAAAAAATTAATTCAATATTAATATTTTTTTTAAAAAAATATATATAAAAATTTGTTGATTTAAATTTTATAACATAAATTCTAAATTGTAGATCCTAAACCCTTATCTCAAACTGTAATCCGAAAAACTAAATATATTTTTCATCTTCCTTGATCATCTAAATACCATTAAATTAAATATGTTTCCCAAGCAAAACTTTTAGAAACACAAGCACTGAAGACGAGCTCCGGGATCTCGCCGGTGATTTTTTTCTCGGCTAGAGATAGATAGTGTAGGCGTTTGAGCGGCATTGAAGAGATGTATGACGAATAGGTTGTTAAAGATGTTCAGTGACCTGACCTTTGATCAATGGCAAGACTCTCATTGTATGGTTTCTCAGCTCGTGCAGCTCTTTCGCTCAACCAGACACATAGCATTTGTAATGTTGAGTCAAAATCGGTCACAACAGAATAAATATCTAGAAACTACGGCGGTGACATTTTCTTTCTTTAATTTAAAAAGAACATGAGAACTAAAACCTCCTAAGATTCAAAAAATCAAAGTTACGAGCTTTCACGAAAGACATACTCAATCTCTTACAAAATAACTTTCGAAAATATGATAAGAGAGACCGCTGCATCCCGACTTCTCATCGTCTTATTGCAGTGATTGTTTAGTAATATAAAGCAGCTATTTTGTTCTTTATAAAAATTGAAGTGATATACTATGTTTTACCTATTTTACGTATGATATATATAGTATACTTAGAGTCTTTTATATGCATTTTATATTGTTTTAGAGTATTTACAGGTCTAAGTACTTGTTGGAAGCAATTTGAGCTTTTGGACTATTTTGGAGCAATTAGGATTGCCCAGCAAAAAAACCCATAGTCGGATTCAGATTTATGAATGAACCATCGATCGACGTCACACACTGTGTGTCGATCGACGATGAAGTCGGCAGAAAAATTGAGAAACTACAAGTTTTACCCAGAAATCTCATTAATTGCAAGACAAGTTTTACCCAGAAATCTCATTAGGGTTTTCTATCTTTGTTAAGCCCTAAGCTGTATTATTCGGAAACTAGGCAGCCGCTAAGTTACACCAGAGTTTTAGAGTTGGAACACATTGCTACATCTATTGGAGAGAAAGATCTTATCATCATTACAGAGAAGATCTTGAACTCCTTATCTTTTTACTTAGTCTATTCTATGCAATTTATTCATAATTTAATGATGTTCTTTATTGTTATGTCTTAGTAGTTCTCTATTAGATTTAGGGTTATTCAAAGGTAGTATTGTATTGTGATTTTGTAGAATTGTTAGGGTAATCTTCTTGATTCTTTGTTTAATTGTACTTAATGCTGAGTTGAATTTGATCATTTTAATCTTAGAAATTAGGGTTCTATAGCGCAAGAGAGAGATTGCTTATAACCTCATGGCCATCGCCAGAGCGATCATTGATGTCAGAGGGGGACGTATATGCCTCAACATCGGGAAGATACTGATGATTTTTGACATGGAAAAGATTCGCGACTACCTTTGATCGACGGTCAAACCTACCATATCGATCATCTTTCTGATCTAGTAGAAGAATCATTCATAGATATGTGCTCAAACAAACCTTTTAAGAAAGCAAGCAAATCCCCAGAAGGCGACATCCCTAAGTTAGAAGATCACACTAGAGAGTACGCCACAAAGGGAATTTTCAATATCGACATCAAAGATCTCGTTCTGTCGACTCCCTTCGATCGACACCCCGACGTCCCCATCGATCGACAGTGTATTACAACCGACAATTGGAGCAAAGCTAAAGCACCTAAAAGCAAACGTAAACCACTTCTAACTGGCCTTAAATATACTTTTCTTTAAGACAACTCCTATCATGTCATCATAAATACCGATTTGAGTAGCGGAGAGCAAGCACTAATGCTGAATAAACTGCAAAAGCACCACAAAGCTCTCAGATATTTGCTAGATGACATACCGGTAATTTCTCCTGATTTATGTATGCATAGGATACACCTTGACGATGAATCAAAATCATCCACCGAGCATCAGAGGAGATTGAACCCTAACCTAAAGGAAGTAGTTAAGAAGGAAATCATGAAACTCCTAGAGGCAGGCATCATTTACCCGATCTTAGATAGCAACTGGGTCAGCCCGGTTCATGTTGTCCCAAAAAAATGAGAAATTACCGCGGTAAAGAATGATAAATATGAATTGTTCCCACTAGAACTGTCACCGGACACAGAATGTGTATCGGTTGTAGGAAACTAAATGCCGCCACACAATAATATCATTTCCCCTTACCCTTTATCGATCAGATGTTAGAAAGGCTTGCGAGCCACGAATACTATTGTTTTCTTGATGGGTACTCCGGATTCTTCCAGATCCCCATACATCCGGACGACCAAGAAAAGACCACCTTTATATGTCCCTATGGAATGTTCGCATATCGCAGGATGCTATTCGGACTCTGTAACGCCCCTGCGACCTTCCAAAGATGCATGATGTCGATATTTACCTATATGATCGAAGACTTCAAGGAGTTTTTCATGGACGATTTCTCGGTATATGATCCAAATTTTTAGACATGTCTCGATAACCTGTGTACGGTATTAGCTCGATGCGAAGAGAAAAATCTTGTTTTGTACTGGGAAAAATGCCATTTTATGGTTAACAGCATAATTGTCTTGGGACACAAGGTATCAGCAGCCGGAATTGAGGTGGATAGGGAAAAGATTGACGTAACTGGACTGCCGCCACCCACTAATGTCAAAGACGTTAGAAGTTCTCTAGGACATGCTGGATTCTATAGGCGATTCATAAAAGATTTTTGCAGAATTACTAGACCCCTTACTGCACTTTTGTGCAAAGAAGTAAAATTATATTTTACACAAGAATGTCTCGAAGCCTTTAAAGCAATCAAGTCAGCACTCGTGTCCGCCCCTATTTTCCAAGCACCGGATTGGAATTTACCTTGTGAGATTATGTGTGATTCCATCGAAGTCGCTGTAGGCGCTGGACTTGGGCAGAAAAAGGACAAAAAGTTGCACGCTATTTACTACGCTAGTATGACCCTCGATGACGCGCAACGCAACTATGCGACGACGGAAAAAGAGTTACTAGCTGTAGTATTCGCCTTCAAAAAATTCCTTTTCTATCTAGTCGGTCAAAAGTAGTTGTTCACACCGACCACGCCACATTAAAATATTTAATGAACAAAAAGGACGCTAAGCCGAGGCTTTTACGGTGGATTCTACTTCTCCAAGAATTTGATATAGAAGTAAAAGACAAGAAAGGAGTAGAAAACAGAGTCGCAGATCACTTGTCACGAATAAGAGTAGATGACGACATCCCCATCGATGATCTCTTACCCACATATAATGTCTACTTAGTAGAATCGACTTTGTCGGCAAAGTTAGTTCGTCACATGAAATGGAATCGATTGACACTATGCTAAGCCCATCGAACGACTACATCGGTAGAACATCGATGGATGTTACCCATACACCATCGACCGACGATGCCTTCGAGAAGGACAATGAAATAATCATCATAATCGATATCAACGTCAGTTGTAATCTTTCAACTCCAAATGATGATTCTCCTGGAGGCAGAAGTTTAAGTCGGGGGTGTGTGCACTGAACACCACCGATAGAACTTGGTATGCAGATATAGTAAACTATCTTGCGGCCGAAGCAGAACCCGAACTCTTAATAGAATATCATAAAATTATTCTTTTGAGAGAAATCCGGAGATATCACTGGGATGAACCTTATCTTTCCAAACACTGCTCTGACGGCATATATAGACGACGTGTTGCCGAAAGCGAAACTCCAGAAATTCTACGTCATTGTCACGGATCCGATTACACCGGGCATTTTGCTAGTTTTAAGACAGTGTCAAAAATCCTACAAGCAGGCTTTTGGTGGCCTACTTTGTTTCGAGATGCGACCCCTGCCAAAGAGAAACGAGATTGAACAAAATTTCATACTTGAAGTTGAAGTGTTTGATTGCTGGGGCATCGATTTCATGGGCCCTTTTCCTTCTTCACACGGAAACAAATACATACTGGTCACTGGAGACTATGTATCTAAATGGGTGGAAGCGATAGCAACTCCGAAAAATGATGCTGTCGTAGTCGTTAATCTCTTTAAGAGTATTATTTTTTCCAGATTTGGAGTTCCGCGAATCGTAATAAGCGATGGAGGTACCCACTTTATTAACAAAGTGTTAAAAAAACTTCTCAAGAAACATGGAGTCCACCATCGAGTAGATTCACCCTATCATCGTCAGATCAGCGGACAAATAGAAGTATCCAACTGTCAGATCAAAGAAATCCTAGGAAAGACGGTAGGATCTACCCCTAAAGATTGGTCTTTGAAGTTCGATGATGCACTTCGGGTATACCGAACAGCGTTTAAAACTCCATTAGGAACTACCCCATCTCCATGTAAGACCTAGCGCATAAAG
>CAJHQQ010001563.1:0-92016 GCA_905132885.1 Moricandia moricandioides
TTTATCAAATATCGGTTTTTATTTTTACTTTTCTTTTGTTGCGACTAGTATATTGGACTCCATCACACACATTATTATTATTCAGTACTAAGTGTGTTTGGATGAAAATAGTACTAAGGTAGATGACATTTTTGTCTAAATTTAATCCCAATAACAAATAAAATACTTTTTTGACTAAATAAATAAAACATTCTATTGTTTACTTCTTAACGTGTTGATTTTATGTAATTTTTCTGTACAGTTTTTTACATTTTCCACTTTTATTAGAGATGAGTTTGGTTTTTCCAACATAACATGAAATTTGAGAATGACATTGTTTAGTTGCTTAGAACTTAGAAAGTCATTAGTTGGTTGAACTTAGTAATGAATTTCAGAACAAGAAGATAGAGTCGTTGCCAAAAAACAGACGCATGTTTCCTCAATCATTGTAACTTTTATTCTCTCTCGGCTTCAAATTAATAGATTTTAAAATTTATTACACATGGATTTAAAAACTATTAACTTTTATTCAATCTATTTCATTCAATCATTTGTATAAAATAATTATAACTAACTCAATCAATTAAAAAATCACACTGTACAATATAAATGGTCATAAGCATCAAGTTACATTAACTATTTGTATAAACATTTAAAAATATCACTTAAACTAAAAAAAAAAGAAAAATCATAAAACACCACTTATAGTGAAACCAAAGGAGTATTAGTTTCCACATTTTCGGCTCTGATTAATCACCTTTCCCCCATTTTCTGTTTTATCCCTTTAATATACTCTTTCATTCAAGTTTATTGTTAACCTGTAACCTTTGTTGTGTATTTGAAATAAGCTATTGTTAAGCTTTCAGACGTCTACATATATGGATAGCATATAGTCTCTTTTTTCAATATATATGATATTTTAGAGAAATTTATTGTTTCGTAATATATGACCAGATAATATTATGTACCATGCGACGAGATATATTTTATAAAATATTTGTTACTAAATATTTTTTTAGAAAAATAATTTTTAAACTAATAATAAAAATATATAAATATTTTAATTATTTGATCAAATTAAAATTTGTAAGAATATTTAACTTTATCAATTCAAATATGATATATATTTCTAAAATTTTGGAATTAAAATATTTTTATATGATATATGATATATTTTAATTTAAAGAATACTAAAATAGTTATGTATTTTTGTTATGAATATATGTTAAATGACTATTCCTACTTAAATAGTTTTATGATCATTTGTAATAACAAAAATAGTAAACCATTGATTACAAAAAAATTAAGGTGAGACTTTTAATAGTTTTAGTAATTTATAGTCATTTTAAAAATATAACATATACAAAAGATACTAAAATTTTATTATATGGTTGATGTGATTGTATAGTTTAATTTGATAATATAAATTTAAAAATGATAAATACACAAATTTTATCAAATTATATTATTTAAAATTATTAATTTATATATATATATATATGACGCGGAATGACTATATATGGTCTGTTCTTTTCTGTTTGCAAAGTGGATGATATGATTCTAGTTAACAACTTTTTCACCGTGTGATTATTTAAGATAATTATGTTATTTTTATTTAAGGAAAGAATAAAGTATATTTGTGTAGATTACTAACTAATATTATGATTATTTTAATAATAAGTATATTATATATTTAGCTTAACCAATCTATTTTTCTAAAAATTATAATGATCATTCTAACCATGACACGTGTTTATATATCAAATGTTGTAATACTTTTTAATTAATATATAAATGATGTTTGCATAAATCTATATAACTTGAATTTTATCAAAAATTGTATAAGTAATTATACTTTATTATTTCTATTATAATCAAATAAAATCATTTAAATTATATTTTAATGATATTTTTGATAAAAATAGTTTTAAAATATTTGAACATTTGAGTAAAAAATCATATATATATATATATAATACGAACAGAGGAATAGCATTGGATGATGTTCAAATCTTAATCATTTAGCCGTCAAAAAGTATAAACTACTTAAATAGCTTCATTCTGAAGATGTTTCTGATACACAATCAATCAGGCATACAATTAAATCTTATGTTTACTCTGACCTTTTGTTTATGCAAAAACAAAAACAGCTAGGATAGGAGTATAATGTTTAGGAGAAAACCTTTTCAGCGTTGATAAAATCTAGGGTAATTCCTTAAGGTTTCACGAGAATCTAAAATGTTTCTAGCTTTATTACTAAAAAGAGAAAAAAAAAATGAGATCAATGATTGCTTACTAAGGCTCCACGTCACGTAGCAGAAATGGTAAAGAGTGAGTTGCAGTTTAAACACTAGTACTAGTATAATTATTGGCGACTAAATACTTACGTAAAATATGGCTGCCACGGTGATCCAGACAAAATCCACGTGATGCTCGTTCTGATATGATAAAAGGCACAGACCATTTCACGTCACCAAGCCAGCCGTCTCCAGTACAAATCTCCATAGTTCCTAGCCGTAAATTAATAAATACCATTAATTAATAAACTTTTTCAGTATCAAATTAGATCAGTTTAAAATATGATAAAATTCAATAAAATAATATTTTTTAGATTTTTTTCTATAAATATATGATTTCATTAAAATTAATATTTTATATGTGTATAAAATTTATATATCTACGAACTAACCATTATATTATTATTTTATATTTAATGAAAATCTTTATATTGTTAAATATTTAATATATTTTAATGAGATTTAATAAAATTATATCTAAAATCATATTGAGATTCAACAAAACATATTTCATGTACATCAAATAATATAATACAATAAAATAATATAAATATTAATTGATGTATATATACTAAAATTAAATATAAATTTTTATTTTTGGAAAATATATATTAAAATAAAAATCTAATTTTTTTTGTAATTTAATAATTTCATAAATTAATAAAATATTATAAGATTAAATTGTTAATTTATAAAAAAAATATTGTATATATTTAACGGTTCGAAGATTTTTATTTACGTTTTTGGTTTGACGATTCAAATGTTTCTAGTATATAGTATGTTATTTTATTTGGTGGAAAAAGTATAAAGGAATGTATAGTTATCTCATTAATGCTTAATAAGTTGAATTGTGAATCATTTGACAAGTGGAACAATTAGCTACGTTTAACTATCTATGTTTATTTTTAATGCCAAAAATAGCTAGAATAACATAAGTTGAAACGTGCATCATTTGCAAAAAGAAAAATGATTATATAAAACGATTAACGAAGAACACGAGAATTTGATAAATGAAGAAAATAATCACATTAATAAAATCCTCGTTAGGTACAAGATTAAAATATGATCAACTTAATATCAAGTTGGCGAGATAATAAAAGAGTATAACATATAAGTATATTCTAAAAAAAATAAGTATATTCTGCACTTTGTGGATAATAATATTTCATTCGCTAGTTCCTTTCTAATGATTCTATTCTCCAATTTAGAACTTTTAGAGAGGCCAATGGTCAGACGGCAACTTTAATCCAACTTACTTGTGAATATGATGTTCATTTTACTTGTTGAATATTTTATGCAACATCCCTATTGTAAATAGTCTTATAACTTTACGCGTCACATAATAATGAAATATAAAAAAAAAATTATGTATATCATAAACATAGATTGATTTAGTAAACTTTTGCTCAAAAATATTGTTTTATTAATTAGTAAACTAATAGAATTTGACTAAGTTAATCATACCACAAAATATATTAAAGCAAATCGAAGGATCCAAGGAAAATTGTACACCCGTAGACGTTTGATTAATCTTCACACGGTAAGAAAGTACGACTATTTATTAATTGTATTAATTACTATTATCTAATGAATTGTAAAAACGAGTTTGACATGATTATATAAAGTACTGACATTCACGAAATGCTGATCACGTTTGTCCTTGAATTCATTACCAGCTTGTCAATCGTTAGCATGATGTAATAGCAAACATCAAACGCAAACGGAAGCAAAAAAAAATGCAAACGATGTAATAATTCCTTATATTTTGCGTCTACGTTCATATACTAACAATAAACAACTAGTTATAAATGATTATAGGTGTGGGTTCATTTCAAAACACACACACTAACCGCAAATCTAAATGTAAATACAATCAAACAGAGATACTATATAAAAATAAAAGATCTGATAGTTCTGTTGGTTTTTAAACGTTGCAGTTGAATTTAAATAATTAAATTATGAGACATTATTATTATTTTCAACTAAAAAAATGAAGTGAAATTCACCAAAAAGTCTCAGAATATATATATAAAATATGGTATACTAAACGCAAAATGTGTAACTTGGAAAATGAAGGTAAACCAATGTAGTAAATGTCATCAACTCTAATCATGCAACATGCTAAACTAAGAGAAATAAATTGTATAGTTAAGAATATTTCCAATGCAATTTTTTTTTCAAAATGAAGTAACTTCATAAAAAAAAGTTAAAAAAAAACTTCATAATAGAGTGGATTTTGCTTTAACCCTATTTTAGAGAAAAATGAAACAATAAAAAGATAGTCATATATTAATTTATGAAACAATTTTTTTTTCTATTATAGAGTAGTGAGCCCTTTTTACTCCAAGCTCAATTTTTGAATTAATAAGAATGAGGTTGATGATGATCTAAGTTTTTACAACTGCTAATATAATTTTTGTTTTAAATTATTTTACAATTTACCTTGTGACTTTTTTTTATACATTGTAATCTTTTGTTTCTTGGAAAGATAGGTTGCTTATATATATAAACTATATAGGTTCATTATATTTTTCAAAATTATTTAGGAACGGTGTAGAATTATTTCTTTCTAACCATATGTACATTTTCTTACATCTATTGTCATTCAAAGTTATTTATACTAATATTGATTTATGTTTTTGGTTTCCACATGTCATATTTTCATTCGTTCTAAAATAATAACACATTTTGAATTGATGATTTGATGGGTTGTATTATTTAGTATGTATGAATGTTTTAAGCTCATATGCAGTTAATTTCTTCGGGCATCCCATACAAATGGAGTTGATATTTGATATTTTAGAATAAAACTATATAGTGATCAATACACGCAATTATTAAGCATTTTTCTTAAATTGTAAACACAGAAACCTTATGGAACATGTTACAAGTCATCCATTTTACAAGTCAAAACTTACATTTCCGAAATCGAATACTACTAAAAAAAGTTTTAAATTTATATTGACTAATGACAAAAATAAAATTAACAGCTCTAGGAGGATATATAAACGAGCGCCCAAAGTTAAAATCTTTCAAATCCAAAAAGTTAAATTCATTTTCTTTTCTTATTTTTTCTTGTTAATTTGTTACTGTGGTTCCGGTCACCGCAGCTCTGTCATCATCTGCAAAACCTCGAACTGCTAAAAGGGTGATTGTACATCGTCTTGTCTTAAGTTTCTGAGTACAGTTGTAGTTGAAAGATTCGTTTTTTCTTTCTTCTTTTTCAAAAAAATTGTGAAGTCAGATTCAGTTGTATCGTACTGTGATCTATTTGTGGGTGTTTCTGTTAATCTGTATTGAAAAGGACCCGACTTTATCGAAGCTCCGGGTCTCAAGAGTTGTTCAAACCAGAGAGATCGAGAGACCAACAAGTCGACATGAGTTCTTCCTTCTTACAAAAGTTCAGACTTTACGAGACACGCTCGGTAATAATCCTTATCTCTACTCTCTCTAGATTTGATAAAGTCTGAACCTTTTGTTGTTTTTTGTGTAAACAACAGAACTTCTATATGATTGGGAGAGATAAAAACCGAACCTCTTGGAGGGTTCTCAAGCTAGACAGAACAGATCAAACAGAGCTCAACTTTTACCAAGATTCAACGGCTTACACAGAAGCTGAATGCTTCGAGACTTTGAGAAGGATACACGAAGGGAACAGATCATCTGGTGGGTTAAAATTTGTCACCACTTGCTACGGGATCATCGGTAACGTGACTAACGTCTTATACCAGTCTTGTGTTTTACTAGTTGCTAGTTTTGACAGTTTTTTCTTACCTGGAATGGTTTCTTTGTTTATAGGATTTTTAAGGTTCTTGGGACCTTACTACATGTTGGTAATCACTAAGAGAAGGAAGCTTGGGGAGATTTGTGGGGACACTGTTTATGGTGTAGCAAAGAGCAGGGTTATTACGATTCCACATGCTTCTGTGCTGTCTAGTGTGGCTTATTCTAAGGATGAGAAAAGGTTTTCTTATGTCACTTCTGCTTGTAAAATGGATAACATGTACCTTGCTACCTTCATTACATTTCGAAATTATAAAACTTTCCCACTTGTAATTAGATTCTACTCTCTTTGGTCTTAAAGAGTGTCACAGGTTTCTTTTAGACAAGATAACAGTTCTTGAGGTAACTGTGTCATTTGCTTATCCTTAGACTTTCATTAGCATCTTTCCCATGTTGTTGCAGTTTTTTTTGTTTATTACTATTTCTAGGTATTCTTATCCCATGTCTGTACAGTGGGAACACTTATGTTTGTTGTATATAATTGGATATGTTATATGTCAGAGGTATTATCAAGAAAGGGAGAGTTTTGTTTTTCTTCTATATGTTTTTACTGATTGAGGTTCTTAATCATGTTTCGTTTTTGTTGTTTCTTCTGTCTTCTTTGAAAATTTTTAGGTACAAGAGGCTTCTTTGCACTGTTGATCTCACAAAGGACTTCTTTTTCAGCTATTCCTATCACATCATGCATTCACTTCAGCTGAATATGTCAAACAATGTTGAAGGACACACTTACTATGAATCAATGTTTGTCTGGAATGAATACTTAACTCGACGGATTAGAAACAACTCCAAGGACTGTATGTGGACAGTTGCCTTGGTATATGGTTTTTTCAAACAGGTACTACTTTTACTATTTGGTCCTAAGGTTTCTATAATATGCACATTATAATTTTACCTTTGAAATGACTTTCTGTGTCAAACATTTAGGTTAAACTATCAGTTTCTGAGAAGAACTTTAGATTGACTCTCATTGCACGCAGGTCTAGGCATTATGCTGGCACAAGGTATAATCACTCCACTTAAGCTTGTTCAATGTCTGCCATTCATTTGGTTAAGCTGTGATGGGACTAAGTCTTAGTTGAGTTGTAATCTTTTATCTTGTTCCCCCAGATATCTTAAACGTGGTGTGAACGAGAAAGGCAGGGTAGCTAATGATGTTGAGACAGAGCAAATTGTTTTCGAGGAAGCTCAAGATGGTCATCCCGTCCGAATAAGTTCTGTAGTTCAGAACCGTGGCTCAATACCTTTGTTCTGGTCTCAGGAGACCTCACGCTTGAATATCAAACCTGATATAATATGTATGATCTTAGTTCTCCAACATAATCAAGTTCTTTTCTGCTTTGATTTTTTGTTTTGTGTGTGTGATGATTTCTCTTTTTATGTGTAAAGTGTCAGCTAAAGACCCTAACTTCGAGGCAACCAGACTGCATTTTGAAAATCTAGCAAGGCGATATGGGAATCCAATCATCGTTCTGAACTTGATCAAGGTTGGTTTTCTTACTTGTCTATGAAGTTACAAAACTTGATCAACCCCTAATTCATTTGATTGTTATAAACAGACACGTGAAAAGAGGCCTCGAGAGACTATCCTGCGTGTAGAGTTTGCAAATGCAATTAAATTTATAAACAAAAGGTTAAGCAAGGAGGAGCGTCTAAGGCCTCTTCACTGGGATTTGCATAAACACTCCAGAAAGTACGTGATGGACACAACCTCATATGTTTCTCTGCTTACACAATATGTGTTTTCACTTCCTGAAATTGGTTTTGCTTTGGTTGCAGAAAAGGCACAAACGTGTTGGCAATTCTTGGCAGGTTGGCTACTTATGCACTGAACTTGACAGGCATCTTCTATTGTCAGCTAACTTCAGATGGGTTTCAGAACCAGAATCCATCCACCGTGGAGTGAGTATTCAAATTTACCAACTATCTCTATGTAGTTTCTTACCTAGCATAGTTTTCATCTCTGCTACCAACTAGGCTTGGATTTGATTTATATCCTTTTTGTTTTTATTACAGAAACAACATTGGTGAATGTTCCACCTATGATCTTCCCACTAAAGATGATATTGCATCAGATTCAGCGGTGGAGAATGGTAATGACAGTAAGGTTGCCAATGAGGATCTGCAAAAGGAAGTCACCATGCTTCAGAAAGGAGTTCTGAGGACCAACTGCATAGACTGTCTAGACCGTACCAATGTTGCTCAGTACGCTTATGGTTTGGTAGCATTTGGGCGTCAACTCCATGCTCTGAGATTAACAGAGTCTACTACTATTGATCTAGATAACCCCCTCGCTGAAGATTTGATGGGAATTTATGAGACAATGGGAGACACGCTTGCACTTCAGTATGGAGGATCCGCAGCACACAACAAGGTCTCTTTCTTAGCTTCTCTGGACATTACTTTGTTGCCATGCTAGATTAAACCTTGCAATGATCTTATTTCTGTGGACCAGATATTTTGTGAAAGGCGTGGTCAGTGGAAAGCAGCGACTCAGTCTCAGGAACTGTTCAGAACATTACAACGTTACTACAGTAACGCTTATATGGATGCTGAAAAGCAAGACGCGATTAACTTGTAGACTGGCTTAATCTTTTCTATTTCTAAGCCATGTGGTATGACAATGTTACCTGACGTTTCACATGTACTGTTCTTCTACAGGTTCTTGGGATACTTTCAGCCACAACCAGATAAGCCAGCACTATGGGAATTAGGTTCTGATCAGCATTACAATGCAGCAAGGTTTCTTGCAAGTTCTGTACCAGAGATCTCAAGGTACTTTTTTCTGCTTAGATGAGACACTTAGTTTGGAACATGTTATGCACATTAAAGATACTTAAATTACATTTTTCCCAATGCGTTTAGGGCTACAATGAAACGATCTTTATCAGAAAGTAGCATCCTTAGCGAGGGCAGTACAGTCGGTGGTAGACATGGTTTAGCTGAGAAGGATGAAGAAGTTAAAGGTCTCTCAGATTCAACACCTGAGATCTCAACTTCTAAAACTGCCATGATTGCTGGTAGTTTCAGGTAAAAAAAGAAGAAGAAGCTTATGATCTGTCAAATAAATGTTTTACATTAGGTTGTTGTCTAGGTAAATATGGAGAATGGATTTGTGTGTGTGTTTGCAGTGCTCCACCACATACGTTGGAGGATATAGGTTTAGACGAGATACTTGAAAACGATTGTTTCTGCTATAATGATGGCCATGGTGGTGACCAATGTACATGTGCAGCTTTTGATATGGACTGGGTTTCTTCTTCAGGAGCCTCTTGTGAAGATGAGAGTTACGGAAGGTAAAAAAGAAGAAGACAACATCTCTTTATGAATTCATCAACCACTTACTAAACAAAGAATATGTTTTGTCTGAAGTTGATATTTTTTTCCATCTTATGTAGATCAACAGTGGTTAGATCTTTCGAAACCATCCCTGAAAGTACAAAAATAGAGTCAGAGATTTGTGTTATTGAGCCTTGTTCCGGTAACACAAAGGTGAGAAGAAGAAGACAACAATGCAGCCATGGATGTTTAATACCAAATAAAGTTGTAAATATTTATTTAGCATTCTTTTTTTTTTGACAGAGAGATGAAGTAAAAACTGTGGAAGGAGAAGCCATTAGTGGGATTCCTCAAGGTTATATGAGGTGGGTGATGGATGAAGAAGAGGGACATTTCTGGTGAGAGAAGAACTTTACAACGGATAGATTGTTTTTTACCAAACAAAGAAAATAAGAAGATACATGTTAGTGCTGATCAAGAACAGAGAAGGGATATACTAACCATAACCGCTGCTAATTCATTAATCAGATTTGAAGAAAAGAGGTGAAAAAGGTGAGAAAGAAAGAAATAAAAAGAGAGGGAGTACACAAAATTGTATATAATTTACCTTATACAGAAAAAAAAACATAACTTAGATCTTGTGGATTTATCTTTTTGTGACATTTTCATTTTTTTTGATTCTGAGTATGTTCAGGTACTCTTCCAGCGTTAGAAAACTAGACTTTAGTTTCGACAGTTTAGGACTAACCTGTTTAAAGATACTAGTAGTACTACATTAAGACACATGTTTTGTCTGTTTTATATTGTTATTACCGGTAATCTCTAAATAATCAAACACCTACAAATTATTCTCTTCTTTCGTATTAAGTATTATTGTAAAAAAAAATTTTATTATAAAATAAGTATCGTTTTCAACTTTTGATATAAAATTTATTAATTTTTTATTGTAATTTATTTTTCGGTTAGTTGAAAAATGGTTATGATATAAGTGATCGTGTTTTTTATAGAAAATATGTAAAATTAATTATTCTTTTAATTCGTGTCTACAAAACTAAAATGACACTTAATATGAAACAGATGAAATACAATCTTTTAGGAAATTATTAGTAAATGTGTCAAGGATATTAACATTACAAAGGTAAATAAAGAGGTTAATTTCGAGAAAGGATTTAACAAAACACGTTCCTAATTACTTGCGTAAACGACAGATTAGTCATCAGTGGGTCCACATGATTTAACGTGTTTAAAAAACTGAAAGCACATCTTTCCAAAAAAGGACGGTGACACGAGACCACATTCATTAGAACCTTCTGGAGTTAGAGATCCACTAAAAAGAAAATATCAAACCAAATCTTCAAATCTTAGCCGCACTCTCATGCTTCAATTGATTGATTTATATTTATCCTCCACACTAATTATAATAAATAAGAATTTTACAAAATATTTAATCATATATTGGCACACAAGTTATATGATAGTATTAGTATATCTTTAGAATATTACCTATATTCAAGATATAACTTTAAATGGACAAATCATCACACTTTTTTTTATATGAGCGTTATTATAAGGTGGGATTGGAGTAGAAGAAAAAGTTAATAGGAAAGGTAAATAATACTTTTTCCGTTTCAAATTATATAATGGTTTAGATATTTTATTTTAAAATATAAGATGTTTTAAAGTTTTGAAGTATGTTTTGAAATTTTAATGATAATTTTAATTCTATTAGAGATTGTTCAACTAATAAAATTTATAATTTTTTTATAAAAATTTCAAAATTATATATATTTTTTCAAAAAATGTAAATTTTTTAATCTTTGTGCACTAAACTAAAATATCTTATATTATGAAACTGATAAATATGTTGTTTCCGAAGTATTTGTTTGACCAATGAAAAGAGGAAGAAGAAGATAATTGTATTATTAATAAAAAAAGTTAAAAGTAGGAGAAAAATATCTCTGACAAGTGGCAAAGAAGATGTTCTGGAGAGTTCCATTCTCTCTATCTCGAGCGTATACGTATGAAGGAGGAAGAGAGCAGAAACACAAATAAAAAAAAAACCCTAATTATTTTTACCACCTCTTCTCTCTTCTTTGCTCATCTACGACTCCTATGATCTAAACCCTAACCATCTCTAAACCAAAAGGTAATGGCGTCGTCGAACAATAGCAACGATGATTTGTATGCTGTTCTTGGTTTGAACAAGGAATGTTCCTCCACCGAACTCCGCACTGCTTATAAGAAGCTTGCTCTTGTAAGTTGTTCTCCTGTTTTGTCTTCTTCATTGAACACACAGATTGATTCTGTTTTTTTTTGCATGTAATAATTAAAGTCTTATTTTATTGAACCCTTCTGAAAAAATTGTTTCGCTCATACTCGATTTGCCGACTATGCGGGGGTTTTCTGAAAAAATTGTTTCGCTCATGCTAGCTAAATTGATTTGTTTTGTTAGTTTCTATCTTATGGATTGTTTCTTTTATCCTCTGTGTAGTTGTTTGTGAATTGAGATCAATGTTCAGCTAGAGGTTTTATAGAGATTATTGTTTAGGCAGTCGTCTATGCCGATTTTTTTAATGTGTAGATAGACTTATGAAAAAATCGTTTCGTTTATGTCCGATTTGCCGACTAGGCAGGAGCCTAGGGGTCCGATTAGACCGATTTTTAGAACACTGATCGAGATCATATGACTTTGGCAATTATTAACTGGAACTTTTGACTTTTGCTTTTGATGGAGTAGAGATGGCATCCAGATCGTTGTTCATCAATGGGGAACTTGGAGTTTGTAGATGAAGCAAAGAAGAAATTTCAGGCTATCCAAGAGGCTTACTCTGGTAATTTCACCACCTTTTTTTCTTCTTCTAAATTATTTTTATTGTTTAATAGAAACAAATGGGAGTTGATTGATGATTGGATATGGAGGATCCTCTGCTATCTCCTTGATGTGTACTTTTCTCTTTTAAGTATTGTTTATGTTTTTGATTAAGCTTTTTTTTTTTGGCCTTTTTTGTGGTTGTGGTGGTGGCACACAGTTCTGTCTGACTCCAACAAGAGGTTCCTCTATGATGTTGGAGCTTATAATAGTGATGATGATGTTGATGACCAAAACGTAAACTCCCTTCCTTTTTTTTCTTTTTGGTTAGAGTGCAATGCTTCTTGAACATATGAACTATGTAGTGATGGGATCATTGTTGGTTTGCAGGGAATGGGTGATTTCTTGAACGAGATGGCAGCCATGATGAACCAATCCAAGCCAAATGTAAGTCTCTTTGCATTAGTTTCACCCATTTGTTTATTACTATTAAACACCATTGGATAGCTCATGAGTGACGGTTAAGATGTTTGGGGTTTTGGCAGGAGAATAATTCAGGGGACAGTTTTGAACAGCTACAACATTTGTTTAATGAGATGTTTCAAGGAGACGTTGCAGCATTCCCACCATCATCATCATCGTCATCAACTTTCACTTCCTCTTGTAGCTTTGTCTTTGACACGAGTGGTCATCAGTCACCGTTTGAGACAAGCTCCATGGGGAGAAGTGATCCTTTCGGATTCGACACTAGAGCTCACACCTTCTCTTTAGGGGTAACCATACTAAAACCATTTTTTTTTCATTTCTCCCTCTCTTAACCCTCCGTTTGTTCTGAATGATGAATTGGGTTTTTGCAGGTGGAACATCAGCAGGATTTCAAGAAAGGGAAGAACAACGGTGGAAGAAGAAACAGACGGAAGAACAATGCTCAATCTTCGAACAACTATGGAGTTCCCACTTCATAGCCCTTTCAGACCATATCTTAATTTGTTGACTAGTGACACACACTAGAGAACCGGTTCTGGTCTTCTTAACTGTGATGCATACTGTCGTTTGTAAACTACACAACCTCATTTTCTTGAAGCTTCTTTTCCCCTCTCTCTCTCTCTCTAATTGTTGTCTGCAAAGCAAAAGAGTCGTTGAAGATCATTGAGATGGATGAAGTCAACTGCTTTATGATGACGAATACACATTCTATGTTGTCTATTTGATTTTTTCAGCATTTAATTATACGAATACATTTTTGTTTGGTTCATTCTAGTTGAACAGAACATCAAAGTGATGTCAAACATTATCTGAATCTTTTAGATGTTCTGCCCCACTTACAGTAGTTCCATCTATGAAAAGGGAATTAATTACTCAAACTGTTTAAAGAAGACTGGAACAAAACTATAATGTAAGTTGTAGAGTCACGTTAATCATGTTAAAAACAAACCTGTGAAAACGCAGAGGCTACGAAGATTAAGCAAGTGGTGGAGCTGGAGAAAGAGAGGATGAAGTTCACCAAGGAGCTTGAGCTGCAGAGAAAGCAGTTCTTTAACTCTCAAGTGGAGATGTTAGGGAACATTCAAGAAGATGGAGACAGTGATGTGTCAAGGATAACGGTAATGTTAGTTAACAGTTGAAGAGAGAGAGATACAAATGCGTTTACCTAAGTAAGGACCAATAAAATCAAATATTTTGATCTTCGAAACCAATTAAATGAAATTCTAAGGCTTCAATTTTATGGGGCAGTGCGCATGCTTAAGGATCTTAGCGTATAGATATGTTGCTTAACAGGATTCAGTGCTGCTTTGTCGACTGTGTAAATGTAAAAACAGTGTCTCAAACGTTGTTGGCAAATGAAAACTGTCTGAAATGTTTAAGTAAATCAGAAACTCGGCTAATGAAAATGGTCATATATACTTGAAAAGATTCCAGGTGATGGATGGACAAATGAAGAAACTGAAACAGTTTTGAGTTGAACATGAGATTGTTGCTACTAACTACTACTACTACTACTTCATCTGAAGGATGAAAACTTTTAAAGACGTTAAAGAAACAAACATTCAGAAGAGGTCTTCATTGTCTTTGTTGAGTGTGAACTCAGCAGAGTCGAACCTCCAAGCAAGAGGAGTGGAAGGCATCATCATCATCATAGAGCCATGGCGGATTGGGGAGCGCCATGGAGTTGAGCTCATCAAGCAATCAGTCAACTTGGGAGATGGAATCTCTTCTGGTTCGTCACAAGTCAGATTGTTCTTACCATCCATCTGAAACCAAAACACACACAAAGTAGAGTCACAAAAAGTATCATTCCAAGTTTCTAAACTAGAAGAAAGATTGACTCTCATCCTTGGGAACAAAAAAATACATATTGACTCGACGTCAAGTACCATTGCTATGTCATGCTTATCCTTGATGCTGGAAGAATCTGTACACAAAGAAAGAACAAAGCTTAGGAAAAGTTCACAAGCAAAGATAGGTTACCAACATCAGAGCTTACCATGGTGAAGTAGAAGATCAGCAGAGAAGTGATCCTCCCAGAGACTTTGCTGCTCTTTAATACATAGGCTGTGATCATGTAAGAACATCTCCCCAGCTATGTTGGTTTCACATTTTGCAGAACCAGAAGTGATTTGCTTGTTCTTGGAAGAAGCTTTGGGATGAATCTCAGACTTGTTAGTAATATCATTGAGAGCCTTACGAGCTCCTCCAGGTTTCTTCTTCTGACCAAGTACAGATGATCCTTTGGTGGTAACAACAGACTCTGAGATAACATAAGAAAGAACCCATCAAAGGGTTAAGCATATGATTCTGAAAAGAGAGATATAGAGACAAGATTTAACTACTTTTGCCATGAATGGGACCGTTCTTGTCAGGGAAGATCATCTGTTGAAGAGTGTTCATGTTCTTTCAAACTGTTTAACACCAACAAAAGCTTGTCAATGTCATGCAAAAGTGGATCTAATAGAAACCTAATCCGGAATCAAAACCCTAATTTGATTCTCCAGAGAACTTAAACACCATGATCCTATGAACAGTTTGATCCGAACCTAAATCAGAAAGATTACCTTAGAAAAAGTGGAGTAATTACTTGTGGAAGAGACGAGTCTTAGAGGAGGAAGAAGAGCGCTTTTCTTTCTGAAAATTGTTTAACGGTAACTTTTTCAATCTTGTTTCTTTCTTTCTACATTCTAGAGAAGAGCCAAGGCGACAAAAAAAAACGTGAATTTATAGAAGAAACCAAAAAAAGAGCCGTTACAGAAATATTGAGCCACGGCCCAATAAAGGCTTCCCCAGGCCCAATTATGTAGTAACAATACGGAATTTTTGTTTTATTAGGTTAGAACTTAGAACCCAACCTTAGGCCTAACAAATTGTTTATTTATTTATTATATTATGTTGATATTGACAGTGTCAAAGTTGTAATGAAAAGTCAACGTGACACATCCTATAAAACTCATTGTCTAAACGATATTCTTATCTGCTAGCTTAGATTTATAATTATCATTATCCTTGATTAAAATCTCAACTTAATTTTGGAATGTTAAAATTAAGGTCAACTCTATATAAATAGTCTTAGCCAAAGATGACACTCAACGCTTCTCTTTCCCATCTTTATATAAATAAATAAAACCACCAGTATCCTCCTCATCCAATACATAACAAAAGAACAAAAAAAACTTAAGAGACCATAAACAAAACCATTTTGTAAATTTGAATTGGAGATATGGGATTCTTACACAAACTGTGGGATGAAACTGTGGCCGGTCCTGTTCCTGAAAATGGTTTTGGGAAATTGAGAAATCACAATTCCGGCCAAAATATCAGTAACCAGAAGTTGATGGTGGATCCGGGTCGTGTCCCGGATTCTCCTGTTGGATCAAGCATCCCGGGTTCTCCTTTGACTCGTAAGTTTGTTCTTGTTTACATTCTACGTCAGCAAAAAAAAAAAGAAGTTGAGGTGATATTAGCATGAAATATATTGATTAATAAAATTAATTATTCTCATAATCATGTTTGTATGCAGCTGGAACACCACATGCTACAAGTCTCAATGCTTGCGATTGGTTTGATCTCCATCTCTTTACATTTCTCATATGATCCTCTTTTTTACTGTTTAAATGTTTTTAAAGTATGTGTAATATTGCAGGATTGTGCTAAACGCATTGGATCGTTGAAAGAGATCATTCTACGAGCACAATATTCTTATCCAACAACTACTTTATCTTGTAGTTCTATGCAGTGACCATATTGTTAAAAATGTATGCATGTAAATAGTAGTCTCATGTTTTTTTTTAGAATTTATGATTGTGTTTCGAGTAATCTTTTTTTTTTTTTCCTTATCTAGTTATTTATGACTACCAAGATGGATTGTTCTTTGGAAACATGAATATGAAGTGTCCACTTAATGACGGTTGTAGACAAATCCGAATGAAGCATTGACTATAAACTTACAGAAATTTTGAAGATAATTATATCGATATATGCTCCAAAAAGTTTTTTAGGCTCCTAATTTATTATAAAATATCTGTTGAAATCTTTAATAAATCGTTTATGGCTCACTAAATCTCAGGATCGATCATGTTAGTGACTAGGCCCCCTGGGTATTCAGGTACTTGGATAGGATTTGGGTCGTTTCGTCGGCTCTAAATTTATAATTAAAATTCCTATAATTTTGGATGTATTTTGGATTCGAGTATTTAGAACCAGGAAAAGATGGGAAGTACCTGAACTGGATTTGAAAAATCCAAAAAATATCCAAAAATTATTCAAATACTCAAAAATATCTAAAATTTTACCTGAATACAAAAAAATATCTAAATTTAACAAGAATTATATTTATGAAATTCTAAAATTTTACCTGCAATACAAAACTATACCCTAAATCCAAATCCAAAACTTAAAAATATTCATATAACCAAAAATATATTAAAAGACTTAAATATACTTAGTATATACAAAAACTTTCAGCTATTTCGTATACCTGATCAGATTTTGAGTAGGACCTGCACCGAAACCGAGATCCACATATCCAAAAAATATCGAACATATACTTTAGCCTAGATGGGATTTGGATCTGAATCTATATTTTTGTGTCAAGATGGTTCAAGTTTTCAGGTTTGGGTATAATGTCATGACCAATCAATTATTGTTGGTAAGAAGAACATATTTGTGACGTACATGCGAATCAATTTCCTCTTCTTCTCATCCACTCTCGTTTTGATATTTACACACTGATATGACTTAATCACGAATTAAAAGGGATGATGGTGAAGAGGTGTAGTGAGTTAAAGCGTTTGTTTTTGAGAAAGAGGAATGTGTCTGATTCAGATTCGGAGTCTGAAGCAGCTATATGTCAGAAGACTCTGGGGATAGTTTACCACCTCTTCCTTTGTCCAAGAGGTTGAAGACTGAGGAGAAGAGGAAGCAAGGAGGGAGCTAAGAGCATCATTATCCACGGTTTCTTAAAAGGGTTCTTGCACTGTTTGCGGGCCCCATTGACACGTGGGGTCCGTGAACAGTGTAAAAACCATCTCCTAAAATTTCCAATTAAAAACCTGTTTTTGATGGTTTCTTGCACTGTTTGCGGATCCCACTGACACGTGGCGGCCCGCGATTGGTTCATTTTTTTTTTTTTTTTTTAATTCAGAAAAAATAAAATAATAAAAACCTCAAAAGGGATTCTTGGGATAATGATGCTCAAAGTAGTGAAGCTTACGAGAGCAAACAAAGAAAGCGAAACTGCAACAGGTGGTTGGATGGAGAAAGAGAAGTTGAAGTTCTTGAAGGAGTTGTGAGTTACAGAGGATGCAGTTCTTTGTGAAGATGCAATTGGAGTTATTGCAGCAAGGTAGAGTTTAGTGATTCATGTATTTTATATTTTGAGTTTTGAAATTGTTGAAAAGAAGAAAAAGCTTCCTGAGTGTATTAATAATATTTTTCCATATCTTGTGTTAATTTTGGTCATAATAAACATATTTTTAACTTACATTGGAAAGTTCTGAGATCTTCCTGCATAACTTTCTTCAGACTCCTCTTGACATATTGAGTGATGAATCATCTATAGATACTGTCTTGTACAGCTTTTTTAAACTTGTCTAAAAGTTGGATTGTGTGTGTTATAACATGGCCAAGACACACTTCATACAATCTAACAGTTGTTTTATCTGATGCATGGTTTTTATGACACTGAAGATTTTGCATGTGTACCTAAAGATATATTAAATCCTCTTTTACATACATGTATAATAATAATAGTTTTAGATCGATTTTTTTCTTGTATCTGTACCATTCATCAACCACATATGATTTGGTATTAAAGTAAGGTATTAGGCAAACCAACTTTTTGTTTTTGTTTTTTAATTCTTTATGATGTTTTCCTTCTTTGGCGTTTTCATTTCAATTGATTTGGTTTTTACAATTTTATCCTTTTATCTAAAGAGAATCTACACCAAACCATAGTGACACCGACAGTTCACGGCAGTGTTTTTCTGTTTCAGTACTTAAAGAGACGTGTTAAAGACATAGCTTTCACCTTCTTTGCCTTCTTGGTTTCCAAGTTCAGTTTCTGCATCTTGGATTTGTTTTGCTGCATCATCCTTCAGACATGTAAGTACGTCTACACTCAACTCTACTTATTATAACTCTCAGTGTTCTTTCCTTTGATATGATTATTCTCAGCAGATGGATCAAATCGTTAACGTGAATGAGTTTCAAGAACTGGCCAAACGGTCTCTCCCTAAGATGTACTATGATTTCTATAGCGGAGGAGCAGAGGATCAACACACTCTCAAGGAAAACGTGGAAGCTTTCACTAGAATCATGTAACAAAAGTCCATATCAGTATCCTTTTGTGGTTTAGTAGGTGACACTATAACTCCTTTTATTTGTGTGCTATGTGTTGTGCTTTGATGTTAAGGTTCCGGCCTCGGGTTCTCGTTGATGTAAGCAAGATAGATATGTCTACTAGAATCTTGGGTTACCCTATCTCATCTCCAATCATGATTGCTCCAACAGCAATGCATATGTTAGCTCATCCACAAGGTCTCTCTTTACTCTTATGTTTCATAACTTGTAATAAAGGTATATGCAGTTGTTCTATTGGTAGATTGTTTTTTAATCTGTCTTGTATGTTAGGAGAAACCGCCACTGCGAAAGCTGCAGCTGCGTGTAACACTATCATGGTACCAAAGTGTTTACTTAAATATATACATGTTTTGCATTCTGTTTTGGGTTTCAAGGTTCTTTTTTTGGGTGTTGTGTGAGTTTCAGATAGTATCATACATGGCTTCATGCACTATTGAGGAAGTTGCTTCCAGTTGTAACGCTATCCGGTTTCTTCAAATATATGTAACTTACACAATCTTGATTTACTTATAGTTAGGCCTCGGTTCTTAGTTCGTTCTGATAAATCTTTAATAGGTGTACAAGAGACGCGATGTAACTGCACAGATGGTGAAAAGAGCTGAGAAAGCTGGATTCAAGGCCATTGTTATGACTGTTGATGTTCCTAAACTTGGTAGAAGGGAAGCAGATATAAAGAACAAGTAACCACCCTCCATTACTACTTTGCTTAGCTTATCTAACAAAAAAAGTAGTTTGTTAAAATGATGGTTTATTATGTAGAATGGTATCCCCACAGCTGAGGAACTTTGAAGGTTTAATTTCAACGGAAGTCTTACCTGTGAGTAGAGCTTCAAGTTAAGGTTCATGTTCATGTTCCATAACATGATAGTGACGTGATAACTTTTTTTCTCAGAGTGAAGGTTCAGGGGTTGAAGCCTTAGCCTCTAGTACATTTGATGCTTCATTAACTTGGAAGGTAACTAATAATCTTTGTGAGTTGATTCTGTTCGTGTCCTTGAATACTCACTGTGAGTACATTCCTTGTAATGTTTGCACTGGAGAACTTTAGGACATTGAGTGGTTAAGATCTATTACAAAGTTGCCAATACTGGTCAAAGGGATACTCACTCGTGAAGACGGTAAAGTTATTGTGTCACACTCTAATATATAAGTCTGTATCATACATATAATAAAGACATTTTTGGTAATATTTTTCAGCTCTTAAGGCTGTTGAAGCTGGTGTAGATGGAATAGTTGTTTCCAACCATGGGGCTCGCCAGCTTGACTATTCACCAGCTACTATAACTGTTTTAGAAGAGGTAAACCCACTGAAGGTTGCCTAAAGAACAAGCTTATTCTTCTTTATGAACACAATGGTCTTCTTTCTGAAACTGCAGATTGTTCACGTTGTTGGAGGGAGGATTCCAGTTTTGCTTGATGGAGGTGTGAGACGAGGAACAGATGTTTTCAAAGCGTTGGCACTTGGAGCACAAGCTGTTCTTGTAAGCTTTAATATGTCTGAGGATTTTTGGACTTTTGGCACACATCTTTCAGGTTGCTCTTTGATGTATTGACGCTATTTGGTTTGATTATGCAGATAGGTAGGCCTGTAGTGTATGGGCTTGCAGCTAAGGGTGAAGATGGAGTGACAAAAGTTATTGAGATGTTGAAGAATGAGCTAGAGTTAACTATGGCTCTTTCTGGTTGTCCCACCATTGATGACATCACCAGAAACCATGTTAAGACTGAGAATGAGAGACTTAAATCTATGCTCTGATCCTCAAGACAGTTGCGGAAAGTGATTACTATGTGTGGACTTTGCATAATGTTTTAACTGTTTATTATGAACGCCGATGAGAGAAGAATTTTCAGAAAAGATTTATCACATTGTATACATTACAGTCTCATAAGTGAAATCCCTGGTCTGAAAATAAAACAGAGCTACGGCGTCATTTACACGACCAAAATAAGCTGTCTAAGGGTAATTAAGGTGATACAATATCAAGATTATGAAAGTACCTCCTGGAGCTCCAACTGGGAGAGATGATACTCTCTCTCAAACAACATAAACTCCTGGATTTATAAGTGTAAAAGATAGATTAAAGCGAGCATTTGATTTTGTTTTTAAGGGAGTAAAGCATCGAGTATTACTAACCTGTAACTGTTGCTGACTGAATAAAGAAAGAAAACCAGTTTCATCAGAAGCCACGAGCTCAATCAGTTCATCGTGATCTTCAGGTGGATGTCCCGACTCCATTAGACAAACAGACACCTGCAAGTACGTTGTTTAGTGAGGGAAAATTCATCAAACTAGGTTTATGTTCAGTGTTCTATAGTTTTCACTAATGTACTGGACTCAAGATTTTATCCTCCCAGCAAAGAAGATTATCAGACCCTTTTTATATGTCGCAGATATGCACTGTTGAAAACTAATATGTGCTCTACATCTACTGAAAACTAAAAAGTGAAATCTGGACGAGACTAGTTGCAAATACGTGACTTTACCTGCATAGATCGAAGAACTAGCTCTGGAAGACAGCATCTCCTACAGAGACCACGGACAATATAAGTTGCAGGTGTTTCAAGCGAGCCCTCTTTGCTTGAATACCATGCGTCTAGGCGGGATATATCCATTGTAACACCTGCTTGGAACCGGGTAAGCTCACCTGCAGTCAAATTTTAAGTTTTGCTTAAATTATATGGAGAGAAAGGGGGTAAACCACAGTGACGGAGAGATATGTTTCATAGACATCCCAACCTTTAAAAGCAGCTGCTGCAACTGCACTTAAAATACCCCCATCATTTGCATTATGTGGCCCAAGTCCATCACCCTGAGTTGCTAAACACCGGAGCACAACCTCGATGCAGTAGTTGTCCCTTGATGAAATCGATACATTTACCTGCAGCCAGAATCCAAGGTAAATAATACGTAGAAGACTGGTTTCGAGATTGTGTCACATCTTTCAAAAACATCCAAATCTGTTGCATAATCATTTAGACAAAAACTTACGTTCAGGGACTATGCACACTTACATATAGGCCTAGGTAGGGGTGGGACGGACCGGATATCCGGGGTATTTTAAGATATCCGGATCCGAATCCGGATTCGCCGGATCCGAATCCGGATTCGCCGGATCCGTGACTTTAGTATCCGGATCCGCGTCTTCCGGGTATCCGGACTTCGGATATCCGTCTAGATATTGTGATACCCGCGGATACCCGGATTCGGATCCGGATTCGTAAAAATAATTAAAAAAAATAAAAAATATTTTAAAAATATAAAAAAATCTAAAAATAAAACATAAATTAAATATTTATACAAAATTTATGAATATATATGACATATAATATTAGTAAAATTTAAATATAATATTAAAAAAATATTTTATGTATAAATACTAATATATCAAATATAATTATTAATAAAATTAAAAATTTAATATATTTTAAAAACACGGATCCGGATTCGGATACCCGGACCTAAAATTAAAATATCCGGATTTGGATCCGGTTTGGACGGATCCGAAATTTTACTATCCGGATTCGGATCCGGACACTCCGGATATCCTATTTTCGGAGCGGATCCAGGACGGATCTCGGATCGAATCTGGATCCCGGATATTACGTCCCAGGCCTAGGCCTAGGTGAGGCAAAACAAGAATAACGAGTAAAAAAACAAATGCACAAGACATCGGATGAAGGGGATACCATTAACTGACGGTCTAAAACAACTTCCTCAGTGACAGAAGCGTAAAGCGCACTCATTAATGCTGCGCAAACAGTGGCATCTGGGCGCAAACATTCACCAGAAGGCAAACAGAGCATCGCAGTTGCATGCAACTCAAGGAACATATGTTCTTCTGATTCGAATACATCGTCTTCGAGAAATGTCAGCCAGGGATTGTCTTTTCCTATATAATGAGGTTCAAACTATCAAATTTAGAAGCATTTCCAACCAATGTTAAAGTGCTCTTCTTGCATACAAGTCAACGATATATATACAGTTTGGCGTCACTTACTGAGGAGCAGTGACAAAGAAGAATCCAAAGTCTCTTCGGCTGCTACTACAGATTTTTGATTCTCCTCTTCTGACAGTTCGGTGACTTCAGCATTCTCTAATTGGAATTTGAGCCAGTTGCGATATTTTGCGTCACAGGAATAATACTCATTCTATTAAAAAAACAAAGAGATGCGTAGTTAAGGTAGACACTAGCGTTCAATTAAAGGAAGAACCAAAAGCAAAAATGCAGTGAAGCATACCCAGTCTTGGAACTCCTGCAAATTCTCGGAAACATAATCCTCGAGTGTATCTGGATTCTCTGAGAGTTGCTTCAGAGGTTCAGCAAGAAAACTAAGAAGCGTGTGTGCACCGACAGGAGTTGCAGGCACCCTCCACATGGCGATCAAAGCAAACTCTCGGAAAAGTATGTTGCTGAAGGGAGGTAAAACACACACCATGAAACATAGGCAGAAGTGAAGAAAATAGAATTGGTGGCAGTAGCAGACACTTTACATAAACATTAGTTCTCAATAATGGAATCGAGTGTCTTTCCATGTGTCAGTGTGTATTGAGCGTACCTGTGCATCAAAGATCGCAGGAGTAATTTGGAAGTAACATCCTTCACATCCTTTATAGTAGATGGAGGTGTAAAACAGAGCCACTGAATGGCTATGGCTTTTTGAAGACTCTGTTGACGATGCTGCTCCGCAACATCAACTGAGGGATCATATTTTGCAAGTTTGATTTCTCGGGATCTTGACAAAACCCTGTGAATGTTCCATAAAGTTGCATTTATGAGCTTACTAGAGTAAAATGTACATCACAATTACCATATAATAAAGCAGGAGATAGACCATTAGAATACCTGTCAACTATTTCCTCAAAATTTCCTTGCGTGTCATCTACATGAGAGAACGGCAAGTACTCCATTGCGGAAAGGAAGATTTTGAACTTCACATGTACGCTATTTTTCAGGGCAGAAGGAAACAAATGTCAAAGAATTTACTTTATGCCATACACACGTATATGCAACGGCCAACGGGTACTCCTCCGCATACATACATGTTTTCTTGAGAGGATCACACAATGCAATATAGAAGACTCTTCCGATAATTATCAATCAACAGCTAATTAGGCATTACCTGCTATGCATCCTTAGCTCCATCATGTGTACAAAAAGTTCGATGCAGCGGTGACGAGCAAGCTGAGAAGCATATATTCCTACTAGTTCTTCATGTTGTTTTGAAAATAGATACATCGAATACCTGGCAGCATTTCACAGATCAATAGAAATCCAATTGAGCGTAATATGCATGTAATGTAACATGAATTAGTATTTTCCAAAAAAAATAATTCTGTCACTACAGAGGAATCAACTCAACGTGACTCACATATGAAGAATAAGGTCGCCAACATTACTGAGCTTCTCCCTGTCCTTGATTTCATCAGCAAGCATATACCTAAGAACAAGCACCACGTGAGCACCGAACTTTATCATATGAGGATCGCCATGGGGCCTGCCAGATGAATATAACAGATTGTGTCAAATAAAAAAATTGCTATCGTTCTTCTTTACAATAAACAGGGAACACATGCAAGTATGCAGAAGATATAGTCATAAGAGACCCCTACCACCTCCCTGAGTTGGGAGAACTATATCCCAAAATTAACGGAGAACATAATGCTAACGGACAAGGGAGAACTATATCCCAAAATTACTTAATACAAGTGAAACTATCTATATAAAAACTATTGATTACCTAAAGTTGCTTTGATCATCTTCTAAGGGGGCGATCCATGACCATATTATATCAAGAAGATGTGAGATATTCCCCGACATAAGTGTCATCTGCAAAAGAAAGTATTAGGGATGAAAACGCATATAATATATGGTTCTTATAGTTTGATGGAAACATATTTGGCATCTAAGATACCTGAATTTGCCTGTGCTGCTCTTTGCATCCCCTGACAACAGCTTCGTGTACCATTTCCCTATGACAGGAACAAAACAATACGTTGGGTTGGAGCTATTTGCCGGGAGGACAAAAAGAAAATTTCTCAATAGTTATATGCATACCCTGAATGGAGTTTCTGAAGAAGAGCAGGAAGGTTGCGGGGTTGCTGGTTTAGAACATGGAGCGGCCAATCTTCTGGCCCAAGTGAAGCCTGACAACCATTTTGCATAGTTTCAGGGCTTTCATCAAGACATCTTCTAAACTTTTCTGTCAAGCCTGGCTTTGATTGGGCGAGTTCTAGATCAACTTGAACATCAAGCCATGATTTTGCCATCGCCCAGCAAGCTGACTGCAGAAAAATCACTAATGAGGCTAAGACAATGTGAATGAACGCACCACATAGACTAAGCTATTACATATGTTAGAAACTATAGCAGTTTCCAGTTTTTCAAAGATTTTACAGAGGAAGGGCAGAGATGAGAATAAGTATAGCAATATTGCATACTGATAGTTCATTCCTGAAAGAAGAAGTCAAAGTGTGGCTTGAAAAACTATCTAGGATCATAGAATCATAGAAACATTCGTATCACCTATCCATCTTTAAACAGGGACAAGTATCTCATAAATGATAATTCAACTGACCATTGACACACGTGCAGGGTGGGGCATGTCTTTCTTTATAATTTATTTTTCAAATAAGCACCTTAAACTATACTGCTGAGAGATATGCCATGACAGCCACGAAAAAAAATGTTCAAATCTGAAAATTAACAAAACAATTGCAGCCAAGGAAGCAATGTTGAAATATGCTTAACAAAAATCAGGTTACACAAGTGCATGTTTTACCTCCCAATCAGTACAAATTGGCAAGATGCGGTTCAGGTTGCTACATTGGTTTGCAAAAACAGCAACTTCATGTTTGCCGCCATCCTGCTCTGCAATTTTCTTCAGAAACAAAGATAAAACCCAGTTTTAAGTTTCTCTGAAGTATAAAAAAGAGTTAAATTCATTAGGAGAGCAACAAACATATCGAAAACTTGTATTACCTCTGATGCACAGTACGAAGCCCATTTCCAAAGACGCAGTTGATTGCCAAAGCCACTTTCCAGCTCGATAGCCTGGAGAGTCCTGTTTTTCCCATTCTTTACCAATGCCTCAACAGAAGGAAACATGTCCATTCCAGAAAACGGGCATAAAGTTGCAGCTCTCCACGGCTGCCGGAGTATAAATTCAAATGGACATTATAGCTACACCTCTTTGTAATATAATTACCCTACGAGAATTCATATACCCTGAAATATTTACCTGCCCAGCGGACCTGCAGAGATCACATGCCTCCTCTATTCTTCCAGCCTTTAACAAAATCCAAACATCCTCAAGAAGAGCTTCATCTTGTTTCTGCCAAAGAAAAGTGGTAAATATTAATTATGTTCAACAGCAAAACAAGAACAAAAAACGACCTTCACAGTATAGATATAGGCATCCACTCGTTGGCTAGACCATACAAAAGAAGCACTCGCACTTTCTATGTTATACGCCCTTGAACAAACAACATTTTTTAATGTATTGTATATTAAATGAACAAATACACTCAGAGGTAAAATATGCCCATCAGCACTAAACAAACCGAACTTCAACCATAGCTGAATAAAGACTTACTTTGTCATCAGGAAGAAGGCGAGCTTGTTCACGAGTTGGGGCATCAAAGTCCAAATGGCGAACAGTATCAGTAGCAGAGCCATTTTTCTTAAGGTATCTTTGTGTGTGATGCCACACTCCGGAGTTAGGAAGATAAGTACCCACATGAGATCCCCGCACCTAAGAACATAAATATTTCCTTGTGACTTAATTCTATTTGAGTGTTAGTCAGCTCTATTAATTCGAGGATTCATCACGTAATTATTTGCATAAGTTAACAAAGCCTAGAAACATTACCAGCACCCTAAAATATGACAAGTAGAAAACACAAACACGTGACTCTGAGTTCCTCAGATTCCATTCATATACAACAAGATCAAGCAATTCCCTAGGTGGGGAGCAAAGACTACTAGCAAAAAAAAAAAGTAGCAGAAACTGTTCTGAAGCTACCTTTCTTTCCAAATCAAGGGATTTTGAAGCTAGATCTTCCAGCCACAGGACAATCCGAAGGCATAGCTGCGCTGAATGGTCGTTTACAACAAACTGACAAGCCTCCAAATGAGATGTTGATGGGGACTGCCGCCATTAAAAAAAGTCACATAAGTCCATTCGTAAGATGTACTAAATAGGAAGCATTTCATTTGGAAAAGGAATAATAAAAATGCATTACCATAATCAATTCCTGCGGAACTTCTTCAGTAGCTGCAAGAATAAATACGTATCATTGATAATACCAATCTCAAAAGTAAACATGAGGATATTACATGATAGACAGAGCTTTAACAGACATCACCCTATTCGGAAACGCCCAAAACAATATTTATCTGTGTTTTAAAAGGCGATCGCCTTTTGCGCCAAGGCGCAAGGCGCACCGTGGCGATGGTCCTAACGCCTCAGTCCTCTAAGGCGAAGCCTAGTTCCTTAAGGCGCTCGCCATGGTGCGCCATTGGCTTAAATATAAGCGCCTTAAGTGCTTCAAAGCGCGCCTTGTGTTTTATCTTTGACAGAACCCTTAAATCATCTTGGAATTCTATCACTACTTTGACAACCATTTAAATATCCTTAAAACATAATGCTTAGATCCTTAGAGTTTTAGGTTTTGTTGGATATGAGCAACTGAATTTAGTTTTTTGGTTTCAAATTCTTTGTTTTGGTGTTTTGGATTTTATCAATGTGTACATAGTTGGCTATATTAGTGTGCATAACTAACTAGTAGCTGCCTATATTAGTGTGTATAAGACTTTTTAGTATATTTGATTGTTGCAGGTCAATCTGTACCTTAAAGTCTTTGATTGTTCTGCGGTCAATCAGTACCTTAATCAACCACTAGGCATGTAACATTCCTATTTTGGTATATTAGTGTGTATAAGACTTTTTGGTATATTTGATTATCTATAACTATCTTATGTACGTAACCATAGAAATAGTTATAGCTAACACATACACACATTTCTAACTTAGGAACATCAGTCAATGCATATCTAAGTTCCTCTATAGCTGTAGATAACTAACTCATGTTTGAATGCATCCTATCCATAAGGCGAGCGCCTTGGAGCGCCATGGCGCAAGGCGCATGGCTCCAACCTCCTCGCCTTAGAGCGCCATGCGCCATTTAAAACACAGATATTATTTATACAGAGATGAGTTTCCTAACCTTTTCCATATAGGTTCCATAAAAGTGACCAGGAGGCAGCCTCACCAAGCAAAAGCTGAGCCTTCTGTCTCATAAGTTTATCCTCCACAACCCGATGCCTTATATCTGATCCATACCTGTCGATAACCAACAAGGCAATTGTGAACAAGAGAAAAAGTTAACGTTGAAGAAGTTTGACTTTTCAACTCTCATACCTAATCGATTGTGAAACATCTCTGCATGACTCCTCAAGTCTCAATATTAGATCTGGAATGGGCATCAATCCTGCAGAACCAAGACGTCATAATCACAACAAGTGATAACCAGACATAAATGCTACTACCAACTACGTAAATGAAACCTACAAGCCCAAATTACAATGCAAAAACAATACAACCTGTAGAGACAGGAACATTGCTTAGTTGAGTAATTGAAAAATTGAGAACGACAACCAAACAAACTTCACATGAAGACTGATATAGCATACAAACCTTGAAGAGCAGAATCAAACAAGGAAGCAAACAGAGCAAAAGTTGTATCTCCACTCTCCGCCAACTCATCATTCTCAACCTTGCAAACCTTCAGCGATTGACTTTCCACACGACGAAACAAAGCCTCATCATCGTCACCATCCATACCTCCACCATGTCCCCTCTTGGAAGCAGCACCAGTAGAGATAGCGTTTGCTTCGTAAAGATCGGTGTGAAAGTTATCAACCTCTTCTTTAATGTTTTCAAGAAGCAAGGCAGTGTTCGTTGGACTATGGATGTAATGCCCATCATACAGTAACCTGTTCTCACTAACATTCGGACTCGAGATCTCCTCATGTGGCGATGTAGAGTTTCTCTTCCTGCAAATGTAAAGTTTTGATTTTTACATACAATGTGAACCGTTTAAACAATAATAACCAATCTGCCACCCAGAAACTCGAGAATAGTTAACAAAATCGAGTAAAAGGTCGGAGGAAGCTTTACCGATAACGACGGAATTGATCCCTAACGGTGAGGACCTCAGGGTCGAAGTAGCTAGGAGAAGTGTCCATATCCATCTCCATCTCTCCACTAAGGAAGCGTGGCGAAGAAGCTTGAGCGTCGATTAGGGTTTATTTAGTTTACTTCGTCAAAACCCTATATAAAAATTTCTCCGCCGAGTGGAAGAGTCCGACGCCACCACCACCTACACGGAAGAGTAAAAGAGCAAAGCTTCTTAAAACGCAGCGTTTCAACCTTAAGATTAGTTAAAGGGTATACGTGTAATTAAATAGACGGAACAGTCACGCGGCTAAAATAAGCTAAAACGGAAGCATTTCAACTTTAAAGATCAGTCAAATGGCATAAGTGTAATTAAAGAGAAAACTAGGGGAGTTTAAAGTTTAAAAAACAATAATTAAACGAGATTATTGATTATGCGGAAGCATCGTGAAATACTCGATGGAAAACCTGAACCGGACCAAAACCTCAAATACTTGCTATATTCTAAATAATCGAACCGAACCAGGAATCAAGAACCAGACAAAGCTTTTGCAGAGTTCAAGATAGCTTTGGAACTTGCACAGAACCTCAGAGACCCCATCGAAGAAAAGAAGGCTGCCAGAGGCGTAGGCGCTTCGCTGCAGCGTCAAGAGAAGTATAGAGAAAAGCCATACAGTATCACTCCATGGTTCTAGCCATCTCAAAGAGTGAAGGAGAAGATTTTGGAAGCACTGAGGCATACGGAGCTATCGCAGAGTGTTCCATGACAAATACATTGCTCGGTTAGAGACGGCCTTTGATTCTCCCCCATTGTCTGTTTGTTGTGTTCATGTCAAATCAAATAAAATGGATATTCAAATCCCTTTTATTGAATGTATTTTTGCTTGTCTTATAAAATCCACAGCTAAGCAGCAGACAGAACTTTATATAGATAACTTAAGACAGACACACACAAACAAACAAACAAACAGGACCAAAGTAATAAGAAAAGCGATACTGCCACCAGGGTCTGAGGTTTATTACTGATAGTACATGAGCTGCTGTGCTGCGGCTACATTCTGAAAGCCACCGTCATACATGGCTGCATTGGCTCCAGCTCCATTGATTCCATGCGCTGCCTGCCTCAGAGGGTGTTGACCCTGTGGGTGCATTAAAGCCATCTTGCTTAGTGCCAATTGTCTCTCATAGGCTAAGAGATCAGCTGCAGACAGACCAGGCACCGGTGCTGGGGCAGGTGGAGGAAGTGGGTTTGAGGCTGTTCCTGGTGGAGTTGGTTTGCTGCCCCATGAGCACTACAGTCAAAATGATAACAGAATCAAATGTCAGAATGCAATTTTGGAAACAATTTGATCATATAAAAAGGTTTTGTAATGGAAAAGGTACCTTAATCTGTCTGTTAAAGAGGTAAGGCTGAGAGTTGCCCATCTGAATAGCAAGAGCAGCCTCGGGGTGAGTGTTATATCTCACAAAACCAAAGCCTTTGTCTCTTTGGACGCGGACCTCTTCAATAACTCCAGCACCAAGAGCATGGAAGTAGCGGTGTAGATCAAGCTGAGTTACCTGCAAGATAGATAGCTGTGACGAGGTACCAGAATCTACTGATGCAGTAATTTAACAGCAGGCCTAAAAAAGCTGTCATTGTTACTGAACAAAGTTATAAAGAGAAGTTCCTGAAGAACATGGACATACCTCTGGGGCGAGGTTTCCCACATAAACAGTGGTAAACTGAGAGTTGTTCTCAGGAGCATCCTCATTTAAGGGCTCTTTACCATCTTCTGCACAATCAAACGGCCAGTGGAGCTTTGTTAGCTATGAGTGTTTCATATCAACCAGTAAAAAACAGTATAGAGCTCACGTGTGTTTCAAGAGAAAATCAATCTAGTTTCATGAATTCCACTTAAACGAATAAAAATCAGAATTTGAATTGAAAGAAAACCTGAAGAGCCAGTTGTAAGTTCCACAACACTTTTTCCATCAGAGCTGAGCTTGTCCTCACCAGAAGTAGCGCCTTTTGTGGCCCAGTTGCATCTGATCTGTCTGCTACTTAACCACTTACCTGAGAAGAGTTGCAAATTCTAAGAGCTTCAGAATCAACAAAGCAGTGTTCACAAAAAGAATATAATGAAAGTCCTGAGAACTCAGCTACTATACAATCCTTACCATTCATCTCGTTTATGGCAGTTTGAGCATCCTACAAATTAAACATTTAACAACAATATAAGACCACGAATAGTCCTCAAGCTAAAAAAATACACACCTCATGATTTATATAATATAATTAAAGTACCTGTTGATTGCGGAAGGAAACAAACCCAAAGCCTCTTGAGCGCCCAGTTTTTTGGTCCCACATAACTCTTGCATCCCTTCAAATGAATAAAGTTACTAGACTGAGATAAATGATTATAAGTTGGATGGAATGTTGCAGCAGATAAAACAAAGAGTTTGTTCAAGCATGAGAACTTACGAACAAGTGGGAAAAACAGAAAAGCTTTGATATAATGCAGCGTCAGTAACCTCTGGACTGAGGTCTCCAACAAAAATGTTGAAGTGGCCTGCATCTCATGGAAACAAAACCATTGAGCATCCACACATTCCTAGGAACACACAAACAAAATGAAACTCTTCGAAAAAAACAAATCTTACTTGATGTATCTTCTCTCTGGCCAGTGGCATAAGCCCAATTGACTTTGATAGGCTGTCCAAACCTGTGAACTCAAGTATTAAAACTTAACTGAAGCGTTCTAAAATAAAGAGGGGGGAACAGAACTAGGAAAATTGTTCCTTACAGGTGTCTTCCGTTTAGAGAAAGTATAGCTAGAGCAGCAGATCTTCGGTCAAAGTAGTGAACAAATCCATATGATGACTGTCAAATTGAAAAGAAGCATACTACTTTAGTTATGCTCGTCCAAAACAAGAATGCTACTTTACAAAAAGGGTTCCTTTCACAATCTTAACACAGTAAAGAATCTCTCTAGCCTTCACCTTATCCTTTCTGATGAGTTTACTGCTTTCAACAGGGCCGGTGCTAGTAAAAATCTCTTGAAGAAGAGGCTCGGTGACCTGTATATGGATGTTTCCAACATACCTGCAAAATATTTAAGGAGTTAAAACATAAACGCAGAACTTCACACTGAAACAAAAGTAATGCTCTCAAAACAAATCACTCACACGCTACGGCAAGTGCTGGGATCAAAACCAGGAGGAAGGTTTCCACTTGGAACAGGCTCTAACTGCAAATGCCAAAGATGAAAAAAAAAAATTACCGAACACAAAGAAAGATCAGTTTTTTTTTATCCTCAGCAAGATAATATACAAACCTTTCTCGGTGTCACTAACCCAGAAAAGAAAAACTAAAACTTTATTAAGACATAAAGACATTAAAGAGATAAACCAACAAATTGCTAGCCGACAGGATCTAAAAACCTTAACTTTTCATCAATCAAGTGTTCAGCTGAGGGAAACAACACAAAAGAAGGAAGGAACACAGAGATACGATGAGCACAAACAAAACCCACAAGAGAAGCGATAGTGTCGAGACAAAACTCCAGTTTCGACCTAAATTAAGACACATCGAAGATGTATAAAAGGTAGACAAACCTGATGTGGGGCCAAGACACCAGGATGGTAAAGAGAGTGTTGTTGCATCAAAGCTTGCTGCTGCTGCATCAGAGCTTGTTGTTGTTGTTGGTGGTGTTGCTTCAACCTAGGATTCTGCATCTTGCGAAAAGAGAAAGATTTATGTTTGTTTTCCCCCAAAAAGTTTTGATTTTTTTTCCTCAGCTAGGGTTCAGGTACTATCGCTCACGAGGTGAAGAAAGAAAAAGAAAAAGAAAAAGAAAAAAATAAATAAAAAAGAAAAGGTGAAAAAAAAGAGAGAGAGAAAAAAAAATCAGAGAGGAAAGAGAAAGAAGGTGTGCGTGGAAGATGAGAGGGGCCGTGCGGCACAAGTGATGTATTTATAGGACGATTTATTTTTATTGCTGAAAACTCCAGAGAAGAAGTGGGTGAGCTAAATACACGGACCTGTGACGATATTTTCTGTGACAGCCAATGATACTCCACATTGTTTTTTATTTTCGTGACAGCCCAGGTCCGGCCCAAGCCCATATAGAAACAACGACGTTGATGTCTGGATATCGAGGAACCAATTTTCTGACAAACTTGTAATGTGGGACCAGCCGTGTAAGACCGGTCTTGTGGCTGATTTTATAGTCAGGGACCGATTTACCCTAAATAATTTGGCTTTCACTCTATATTTTTTAACTATATTTTTTTAACTGTGGATAATTATATTATTACAAAATATAAAAATATATCACATGATATCACAGCCGATAATTATATATGTTTTATGAAAATTTAATAACTGCATCACCTGAGCCGCCATATCAAACCTACGTTTGACGGTACTCTTTGCACCATGTTGCAAATTTCGTATAAGTTTTTTTCCATCAATTCGCATAATTTCACATTCTCTGAAACTCAAAACCCAAACCTTCTAATGTAGAAGCAATAATAATCTTTTAGTCAAACCACTAAATCAAAGAACTTCTACAAATAATTCACAATACTATAAATTTTTAAATAATTTATATAAAACTTCTATTGCTAACTATTTTTCTTAAAATATAGTTTGAGAAGATTTAATTTATAACTATAATAATTAATAATTTAATATTAAAATTTAATAAGATAAATTAAGCTATTATATATTTATTTTGAGCATTGAAATAATTTCTTGTTTTGGATGTTTAAAAACATAATTATGTTGTTTGGTAAATATTTTATTTTTTAGTTTCAAATTAATTAACAAAATAATTTTTAATATTCAAGAGTTTTCCAAATTAAAAATAAAGTATGATGTCAAATAAAAATATTATAAATATCACAAAAATATAGTTTTATGACATGTCACAAAATATGGTTACATGTCACAACATATACTTTTATCATAAATGAGAGAAAAATAAATTTATCACTTACATAAAAGGTAAAAAATCTATTTTATATGATGAAAAACCCCATGTAAAACATATATATAATCAATAGTAGTTCTACCACTTTTTCATAATAGACAAAAAAAATCAGACTAATTTGGTAGATGAGATGCACTGTGTATCATCCAGTAGTTACACATGTGCATTCAAATTCCAAAATGAGCTAAAATAAAAGAAATTGCTAAGAATAAAAATAACATTTTTTAAAATATTCTGAGTTAAAATTATATTAACATTTGAGTTTACAATTTATTGATTATTATTTAGGGGTTATTATAGTAGGGGTGGAGTTGAGTTTTTAAATGTTTTATAAATATTTAGAAAAATTAGTTAGTGTATTTTCATCATAGATTTAGGTTATTTTTGAAAATAGTCATTCAGTAATAATATATTTGAAAAGTAGTATCAAACTTGTGGTATAACTGAAATTTTTTCCTAAAATAACACTTTTCACTCTTTTTCTTTCCTTTATTTTTTCACTTACATTTTGGTTAAATAGTTATTTTAGAGTAAAATAATAAATGAAACAATATTTTCAACTGAGTTATTCTAAGATTATCCAATCAAGATAAAAACATTTAGTTCTGAAGAGTAAATATTTTTGTGAATTCGTAGAGAAACATTCATCATATTCTAGTAACTCCTAGTTATTCTGAAGAGTAAATATTTTTGTGAATTTGTTTTTGCTAATTATACTCTCATTTTTTCCTCATATTTCTATTCATTATATTATTTTTGTTTACTCTATAACTTATCAATCACAACCAAAGATGAAATATATCTTATGAGTGTGATTGAAAAATATGAAGTGAATGTGAAGAAAATAAAAAGGCAGAGTGAGAAAAATAAATAAAAAATGGAAGAGAGAATAAAATACAATTGATATATTTATTCTTGTTTAAGTTGGAGTAAATTTAGTTGTGTACTTTATTTTTCTTTAACAGAAACTAGAGGAAATATACATAAAATAAATTCTACCTGATTAGAAAATTTTCAAAGTAAACAAAGTAATTTTTTTTTATTATCATTTACTCTAAGAATATGATTGGGAAGTATGGAGTAAGTGAGAAAACAATAAAAAAAAAGAAAAATGAAAAGAAAAAAAAAGAGAGAATGGAAGAGAGAGAGTAAAATAAAGTAAATACATATACTTTTTTTTTGAGTTAGACTAAAATTGTTAGTGTATTTTAATATTCTCTAACTGTAACTAGAGAAAATAAGCGGAAATGAATTTTTCCCTTATTGGTAAAATTTTCAGTGTAAATAAGAGTAATTTATTTTTCCCCTTTAATTATTTACTTTGCCCATATTCTTCTATGATGTAATAATTTCAATTAAACAAATAAAACAAAATGTAAAAACAAAAGAGTAACTGATTTTTCTTCTTTCATTATTTACTCTAATTGTATGATTGGATGGCATTGTTAGAATAATAACAAGTGGAGTAGATTTGTTTTACTATGAATCCTTCTTAAAAACATCCAATTAGAAAGAAAAAGATTTGACCAAAAAAAAAAAGATAAAAAAAAAATTCTCTAACAAATATTTGGCTTGTCTTTTCTATTTTTTTTCTACCTTCATTTTACTCTAACAAAATGTGGAGTAAATTATAGTAACAGAATAAACAACTGATTTTTCACTTTTCATTATTTCTCATATTTAGACCCTATTTACGTTTTCACAAATGTTACACTATTTGCGTTTCCAGTTAGACCCTAAAAGTGACATACAATCACAACACAGCCTAAAAGTGACAGACACAGCCTATATGTTTGTTTATTTTGTTAATATTTGTGAGATCCATTACAAATCAAATCAAATTATCAGTCAATCAGTTCGAGTAAAATCATGAATGGTCCACCAACCATACCTCATTATGAGGTTTGCCAATGCACATGTACTTTAGCTAGTTTTTGACTATTCAAACAAATAACATGTCCATTATAATAGTTTAAAAATCTTCTCACCAAATAAGTACGTTCTTATCTGCAGGTAATTTGATTACAAAATTGTCAGAGATAATACAGTTTAATGTCTTTACCAACACGGTTACTCTAAAAACATCTAATATGGCTGTTCAGGATTGTGGATTTACACGATGCAATGATGGATATGTTGCCTGACATAGAAGCAATCTTCTTATGAACAATGGTGACCTGTGAACAATGGTGTCTGTGTTGCAAAGTGTTAGCCAAAGACCAAATCATGTCTCCATAACTTTACTAAATAAAAGTCTTAGTTCTTCTTGTCCAAAGTTCAGTAAAAGTGTAAAATAGATCCCAAGACAAGAAGTAACACACAGATTATTATGTCATATTCTTCCAAAATGAAGAAATGAGAGCTACATAAGTCCCCTAAATCAACATATATCCTCCATCCACACACCAAAAAGGCTCCTCATAAAACTTGTGAGCCAGAGCAGAGCATCAAGACAAAAAAAATGAGTAGGGATACAATCCGGGCTTAATCAAAGTCAAGAAACTCCATTCTCTTCCTCATTGTTCCTCTCAGCTCACTCGCTTCCCTCTCCACTCTTTGAGCCTACACCATTATACACACAATCCCCAGAACCAAATCATCAGCAAACATAAGGGACAATCAATTTGTAACTTATGTGGAAGTTATAATATCTGAGTGGTGGTGCCTTACCCTTTTAATCTCTGTCTCTGAGACGCGAATCATATGTGGAGGAAGCTCCTCTCTCTCCGTGTCCTAACACATAGCATAAGGACAACTCAGTGAACTAGAAACACACAAAAAAAAAAGTAAAAACAAGGAGAAGGCTTACCAGGTCACCAATCAGAACAACATTCTCTCCACGGATTACATAGAGTCCTAAAGGAATGTCGCAGTATTGCTCACCAACAATTACCCTCTCGCAAGCACCTTCTAAAACCGCATTGGCTGTGTATATCAAAGCGAGTTAAGCATGGTTTTCATCTCTCAGCCACCACTAACACTATTCATACATGTAGGAGAATCAAAATTTAAAAGTGAATACCAAATTGATCAAAAGAACGGAGTGTTCCCATTAGCTTTCTACCATCTCTAAGCAGCACAAGTAACTTTCCTGCATCATCATCAAGAGCAGAGACAACATTCATAAGTAACTCCACATGAGACTGATAATAAACCCATATCAAAACGAAGATTATGAACCTGTTAAAACTCAAAGAACTCAGAATCTGAACTCATATACAAAACATGTTAAACTCTGCACTTCTAAAAAGTTGAATCAAGAATGAGCAAACAATGTCATCATATTTGATACCTTGCATTGTAAAAGCTAAGCAACAATAATCAAAGAACAGACTGAACTAACCACATAAACAAAAACAAAAGCTTTGATGATTCGATCTCATAAGCAATTAGCGTCTCTTTTGCGATAAAACAAGACCGAAAGTGACAAACTTTGAATAAGCCCACATAAATTTACGAACTAGTAACCAATAAGAACTCAAAATCAAACACAAAAGACACTGAATTTGAGGCAATCACGCCATATCCTTGCATAATACGGTTCAATGTAAATCAGAGAGAGAGAGAGAGAGAGAGGGATTACTATCGAGATAACTAGCGAGTGAAGTTGAAAGGTATATATCTTCAGGACCACCAGCCCAAGACATCGGTCACTGACTCTATCAGCTCGAGACTGAAGCAAAAGGTTTGGTCTTTGTAAGAGACACAAGCAATGTAATGTTCTCAGGTTCCAGCTGAGGAGACAGGTTTAGCTAATCGAACAGAGAAGGAGTAAGCAGTCAGAAGGTGGAGAGAGACAAATATAGGTTAGGGTTTTGAGTGACCAAAGGGTTCAGCTTAAGGAAGCGATAAAAAAAAAGATTGGGACTTTCTAACTCTAGATCGAGACACGGCCACACGTTCGCCAAAAAACAAAGTATTAATCCATGGTATAAATAAAATAGTTAGTCATTGTATACTTAAAAAATACTTCAAAAACTTTGATTAAAAAAATACTTCAAACACTTTCCAAATAATAATATTAAAACCTTACAATTTTGTTAAACAAAAAAAATATGGAAGTTTTATTGAGTTTTTAAAAATTGTATTAGTCACACATTTTGAGTCTTCCAAAACATCTAGATATATGGACTAAATTATATTTTATAAATTTTAAATCAATATAATTGATAATATTTACCACAAAAGACGAGTTTATATAGTTTAAAAGCTTAATAGATGCATTTAATTTAGTATTTGAATTTTAGGTGAATTATAGAATATTACTATGATTTTAGTTTAAACACATTAAAATTTCATCCAAAACTATATTTTAAACATAAAAATTATGTTTTAAGTAAAAATACTATTAAAATACTTCGAAATCAATATAAATTTTCTAAAACCAACTACTTAAAATATTGTTAATTACATTTTTAGATAACAAGTTCAGGAAGATGAATTTTAAAATATTTTTAAAGTTCATGTTTATAACATCACATTATTATTTTAATAATTCAGTTTAATCTAGATTGATTATACTTTTTAATCATCACTTAAGCAATAATATATGTGGCTTTTTACATTTTTATTCGTCAAATACAAATTACAATTACGCAAAACTCATTATTTTCTAGAGTTACACTTTTGATTAAATCTAAAAATAAATAATGACAACTTTTCACTTTTATTATATCCCGTGGTAATCCAATCACGTCACGACACGAGAGCACCATATCACGGCGGTGCGAAACTACGCGGCGTTTGCTCAGCACAAAAACGCGTCGCAGTTTATTTTAAAACAAACAAACATCAAAAAAAAAAAAAAAAAATCGAATCGCACTTTTGTATCTATCTCTATCTATCATCATCGGAGAGAAAGTCCCCTTGAGACGGAGATATCGTCGTACATAAGCAAGCAAACCTTATCCCTTCACCACTCTAAAACCCTAAAAAAGTCAGGTTCGATTCTCACTGCTTTTAAGATGCGACTGTTTGCGAGATTTAGGTTTTCTTCGTTTCACGGATCCTGATCCTTTGCTATAGATCTTATGGGTTTTTGAAAAACGCGATGTTGATCACTAGTATGGTTTGCTTTTTGGTTCTCAGGAAGCTGAGAGTTTTCTATTAACGGGTTTTAGTTTTTTAATGTTTTTTCTTACGAAATTGCATCCAAAGTTTCCAGCTTTAGATGTTTTTTGAAGATCTCTGGCCAAAGTCTGAGAGTATATTATGGATATTGAGTAAAATCTAGTGTAGTTAGATCTCTTTTGTTTTTTTTTTGTCTTAGACTGAGTCAACGAGTGTTTCTCATTGATGTTTTTTTAGGGAGAGATTGGTTATGGCAACTGCAACTATGGCTACAGCAGCAGGAGCTGCTGCTCTTCTGTATTACACGTTGAACAGGAAGCTAATAGCGGGTCCATCTGATGTTGACGATGAAGCTTCTTCTTCTAGTCGTGCTTCTTCTTTGAGGATTGATCGTGTTTCTCATAGACTTATTCAAGCTCCAGCGACTTGGTTGGAGACTATTTCTACTCTCTCTGAGACTCTTCGTTTTACTTACTCCGAGACTCTAGGGAAGTGGCCTATTGGTGATCTCGCCTTTGGTATTAACTTTCTCATCAAGAGACAGGTAAAACATCTTCTGATCTTTATAACGGTGACAAGTTTTTGAACTTGAACATTTGGTAATTGTGGAAATAAACTGTAGGGACTTCTACATGTTGATCGTGTCTTTGGTGGTGAAGATAGTATAGAGCTTAAAGGACCAGAAGTAGCCGATGAACTTAAATATTATTTGCACTTGTTGACCTTGTGTTGGCACTTCTCCAAGAAGCCGTTTCCTTTGTTCTTAGAAGAGACTGGCTTTACAAAGGACAACGTTCTCATTCACGAACCCAAAGCTGGGGTAAAAATTATAACAACTCTCTGACTTTTTAGACGCTTTTTTGACATGGAAGTTGAGGATTAGTTTGTGAATTTTTGCATCATGCAGATATTGAAGCCAGCTTATACGGTTCTTGTCGACCACAATACAAAATGTTTTCTATTGTTGATCCGTGGAACGCATAGCATCAAGGACACCTTGACGGCTGCGACAGGAGGAATAGTGCCGTTCCATCATACTGTTGTAAACGAGAGTGGGGTCAGTAATTTGGTCCTAGGGTATGCACATTGTGGTATGGTTGCTGCTGCTCGATGTATAGCAAAACTTGCCACTCCTTGTCTTCTTAAGGGTCTTGAGCAGTATCCAGATTATAAAATCAAGGTACTTGTAGCCCATTCTCTATTCTTTTTCACCTTTTAGCTAAAGATTGTATGTAGCCTCACACATTGTATTGTTGGCAGATTGTAGGGCACTCTTTGGGTGGTGGAACGGCTGCCCTTTTAACATATATATTGCGGAGAGCAGAAAATGCTCTCTACAGCTACCTGTGTTACATTTGCACCAGGTTTTCATCCAACATTGTCTTCAGTTACATCTAGTGATACCTTCTCAAGATATAAGACTGAGCTTTTGTTCTTCCTGTGTTCTTCAGCTGCTTGCATGACTTGGGAATTAGCTGACTCTGGAAACGACTTCATCGTAACCGTCATAAATGGAGCCGATCTGGTTCCTACATTTTCCGCTGCATCAGTAGATGACTTGCGCGCTGAGGTTAGCTTCATAAACTCCCAGACTATATGCCTTGACAATGCTTCATTTATACACTGGTGAGAACTTTATTATGTATCTTCTTGAGAGAATCATTTTGTTATTCCCTTTCGCACCTCTTCAGGTAACAGCATCTGCTTGGCTAAATGATCTGAGAAATCAAATCGAAAGGACACGAATCCTCAGCACTGTTTATCGCTCAGCGACGGCTTTAGGCTCCCGCCTTCCGTCTATGGCCACTGCCAAAGCAAAAGTTGCTGGTGCTGGTGCAATGTTACGCCCAGTGTCTAGTGGCACACAGGTAATAAGCTACACTGAGTATACTTCTGTACTTAAGCAGCTCTTAAGAGTCAGAACAGTTACTGAGAAAAAACAAACGTTATGCAGGTTGTGATGAGGAGAGCTCAGAGTATGTTGACCCGTCCTGCACTAAGCTTATCTTCTTGGTCATGTATGGGACCCCGGCGTAGAGCCAATGCTACTCAACCAAACTTGGAACATCAGATAGATTCTTCTGAAGCAATGTCCACCGAAACTTCAGATCCTCTTGTTGCTACAACAAGTAGTAATTCCATGAGTGAAGAAAGTAACGGGAAATGGAAATCAGAAGCTGAGTGTTCTAGTTATGATGAAACATCTGCTCGTCTTGGAGCCACTGATCTTGACGAGTGTGAGGATCCAGACGATATCGAAACACGACAAGAGCGTATGACTGAAGCCGAGCTATGGCAGCAGCTGGAGCATGACCTTTACCACGACAACGACTCTTCAGAGCTGCCTGAAGAAGCAGATGTGGCGAAAGAGATCAAAGAGGAAGAAGAAGCAGTCATAGCAGAGGCAGGTGTGGCTCAGCCAGAGATCCGGACACCTGAGATGAAAGAATCTCACAGATTCCTCCCTCCAGGGAAAATTATGCACATTGTCACGGTCCGGCCTGAGGCCACAGAGGCAGTCGAAGAAGATGCTCTCGAAAGGTCTGAGACAGTGGAGACGGTGGAGGAGGGAAGAGTAGGAATCTTTCTGACGCCGAGGTCATTGTATAGTAAGGTGAGGTTATCACAGAGGATGATAAGCGATCACTTCATGCCTGTTTACAGGCGACAGCTGGAAAGGCTGATACAAGAGCTAACGCACGAACAGGAACAGTCTTGAAGCTTATGTTCGTGTTTTAGTTCCTTTTTTTTTTGTATTTGCAGTTGTAAATACTTGTCTTATTGACTATTTACCTTTAAGAAAGCTTTCTTTCTTTTGCTTGTTTATATATCTACGCAAGGAATGTTATCTTTCGAGCCTTGTGTCTATTATAGAGGAATGTTCTTGTTCAATTGAGTTATTGTTGTGGATCTATTTATCAACTCAATGTGTGAAGTCGATCCATCTAGTTTCGACTTGGATGAAGGAGGATGTCAAGTAGGAAATCGATAAAACTGATCTTGTTTGATTGAAACAGGTCAACGAATAGACCAAATGGTTTCGATATTTACGGTAACAAGAATGAAAACATCCTCGAGATCGTCCGGGATCAAGTGAGCAAGTAGAGGAAGAGATATCTAAAACATCAATAGAATGGATATAAAAAGAGTAAGAGCAAGAGAGGAGCAGGGACATTCATGTTCGCTTACACACATACGACATACACACCGAGCTCTCACATTGTCGGTATCGATTTTTCTTTGTTCATTCATTTTTAATCTAATTTCATTCTTGTTTACACCACTGATCTTGTAACCCAATATTCATCAACTCGAATATGTTTATATTATTGTTGTTTAAGAAGTTTGTGTCCTAATTCATTTTTCTCTAATATATTACAAGCAAACACTCTTAAATACTAGTATGTGTTTTAGGATCCACAATCATGATAAATTGCAGCGACATTCACCTAACAAAACATTAGGTATTAAACTCATTGCTCTCTCTATCTGATATCCGTTACTTTCAGGCTCAGTTGATGCCATGAGACTCAATACCATGTGCTGTTTAATAGCTATATCACCTTGTTTCTTCCCTAAGTCCATGATTAATCCGGATTCTTAAAGTGGATTTATTAGTGGAATATAAGAAACTGTTTTTTTACTTTTAACTAAAAAAACTAAAAATCAGTTTTATTTAAGAACCAGTTCTTATCTTTCTTTAATTAAAAATTAAAAAAAATTTATATTAAGTTGAAAACCCGATCCTGATTAATCATGCTCTAACCAACCAAACTAATCAGAGACTATTGCATGTAATATCTGAACTTGTAATGATGAGCTTTCAATTTTTTTGAATCTTTCGATAATTGCTTTTATGCCGCGTTTACTTCTTATTGGTTCGTCGTTTTGTCATACCTGCCACTTTTTTATATTCTTATTATCCTCGTGTCAATATCGAATCGCAGTCATGTGACCCCACGTCTCCTCCATGATACTTGCTTCTATTATCAATTAAAAATTAATACTATATAGTATCAAAAAAACGTTATCTCGTGGGAGACGCATCTCTCACCAATTATTCATTTATTGCTGACGTGGCATTCCGACGAAACAAAAGATTCAGATCGCTCAAAGAGATTAAATAAATACGTCACCAAAAGTATCGAATCTTCATCCATCCATCCATCGCCATTGCAATGGCCGCGAAGCTCTCTCTCTCCTCCTTCGTCTTCTCTCTCTTCATCTCTCTCTCATCATCTTCCTGGGATGGCTTAGAGTCATACATCGTCCATGTGCAGAGATCACACAAGCCTTCCCTCTTCTCCTCCCACAGCCACTGGCACAACTCTCTCCTCCGCTCCCTCCCATCCTCTCCCCAACCCGCGACTCTCCTCTACTCCTACTCACGCGCCGCTCACGGCTTCTCCGCTCGTCTCTCACCTTCCCAGACCTCCGCTCTCCGTCGCCACCCTTCCGTCATCTCCGTTATACCGGACCAGGCGCGTGAGATCCACACTACTCACACCCCTGCTTTCCTCGGTTTCTCAGATAACACCGGTCTCTGGAGCAACTCCAATTACGGCGAAGACGTGATCGTCGGCGTTTTAGACACCGGAATCTGGCCGGAGCATCCTAGCTTCTCCGATTCAGGTCTCGATCCCGTTCCTTCTACATGGAAAGGCGCGTGCGAGATCGGGCCTGATTTTCCGGCGTCGTCTTGTAACCGTAAGCTTATCGGAGCACGAGCCTTCTACAAGGGATACCTAACGCGTCATGGTAATGGATCAACGCACGCAGAGGAATCGAAATCGCCGCGTGATACAGAAGGTCACGGCACACACACTGCGTCAACGGCTGCTGGATCAGTTGTGGTCAACGCGAGTTTGTACCAATACGCGCGTGGTGTGGCGCGTGGGATGGCGTCGAAGGCGAGAATCGCTGCTTACAAAATCTGTTGGACTAGTGGTTGTTACGATTCCGATATCCTCGCGGCTATGGATCAGGCCGTTACGGACGGTGTTCACGTGATTTCACTTTCCGTTGGCGCTAACGGTTTCGCGCCGGAGTATCATAAAGACTCTATCGCGATCGGAGCGTTTGGTGCGATGCGTCACGGTATTGTTGTTTCTTGCTCCGCCGGAAACTCTGGTCCTGGACCTGAAACCGCTACTAACATCGCTCCGTGGATCTTAACCGTCGGTGCATCCACGGTGGATAGAGAGTTTACAGCAAACGCGATCACCGGCGATGGGAAAGTCTTCACGGGGACGTCACTGTACGCCGGAGAGCCTCTCCCCGATTCTCAGATTCCTCTGGTGTACTCCGGCGACTGCGGAAGCAGATTGTGCTTCCCCGGGAAGTTGAACTCGTCGTTGGTGGAAGGGAAGATCGTTCTCTGTGACAGAGGAGGCAACGCTAGAGTTGAGAAAGGAAGCGCCGTTAAAATCGCCGGCGGAGCCGGCATGATTCTCGCGAACACGGCTGAAAGCGGTGAAGAACTCACCGCCGATTCGCATCTCGTTCCGGCGACGATGGTCGGAGCTAAAGCCGGAGATCAAATCCGCGAGTATATCAAAAACTCAGACTCTCCAACGGCAAGGATTAGCTTCTTGGGGACTTTGATCGGACCATCTCCTCCTTCTCCTAGAGTCGCAGCCTTCTCTAGCCGTGGACCAAATCACATAACACCGGTTATCCTCAAACCGGACGTGATTGCGCCAGGTGTTAATATATTAGCCGGTTGGACCGGAATGGTTGGACCAACAGATTTAGATATCGACCCGAGACGGGTTCAATTCAACATAATCTCCGGTACATCGATGTCGTGCCCACACGTGAGCGGACTCGCCGCTCTCCTCCGTAAAGCTCATCCCGATTGGTCACCGGCGGCGATAAAATCCGCACTCGTGACAACCGCTTACGATGTCGAAAACTCCGGCGAACCAATCGAGGATCTCGCCACCGGTACACCGTCCAACTCATTCATCCACGGAGCCGGACACGTGGATCCAAACAAAGCGTTGAATCCCGGTTTGGTTTACGACGTCGATGCCAAAGAGTACGTCGCGTTCCTCTGCGCCGTGGGGTACGAGTTTCCGGGGATTCTAGTGTTCCTCCAAGATCCGAGTCTCTACGACGCCTGCGAAACGAGCAAGCTTAGAACCGCCGGAGATCTGAATTACCCGTCTTTCTCCGTCGTTTTCGGATCGAGTGGTGATGTTGTTAAGTACAGGAGAGTTGTTAAGAACGTGGGGAGCAATGTTGACGCGGTGTATGAAGTCGGAGTTAAGGCTCCGGCGAATGTGGAGATGGATGTGTCTCCGAGGAAGCTTGTGTTTAGCAAGGAGACTAAGGAGGTGGAGTACGAAGTGACGTTTAAGAGCGTTGTGCTTGGAGGCGAGTCGGGTCATGAATTCGGGTCGATTGAATGGACAGACGGTGAACATGTCGTCAAGAGCCCTGTGGCCGTTCAGTGGGGTCAGAGCTCAGTTCAGTCATTCTAATTGGGTTTATTAATGGGCCTAGTTGTGAATTGGGCCGGTAAGTTTACTCATTGTTGAGCCTTTACGTTTGGGTTAGACCACTATGCAAGGGGTGAATGAGCAGAAAGTTCAATTTGCATTTGTAACATTATTTCTTTTTATTTCTGCATCCAAACCAGAAGTGAAATGTTTTTTTTTTTTAATGTAATAATAAAACAGTCAACTTCAATACGATTAATACAAAATGAAAATAGTCGTTTTCTATAAATTTAATCAAGATTATCAATAACTTAATCATTTGATTAGGTGAATACATTTAATTAGGAAAGGTAGAAGATAAAACGAAATCGGATGCACAAGAGCCAAGAGAGCAGTCTAGCAATAAGAGTCAACAACGCTCAACATCAAAACCATAAATAAAAAATGGAACATTAGCCGTCCATGAATTAACGCACACACACACAAAAAAAAAGAAGTCAATAAACATATACTTTTCTGGAGTGAATGGTTCTCAATAGCACCTACATAATTGCAATGAAGTTGACTTTCTATGTAATAGAGCCAAAAGCGCGGTCCCTAGAGCCAACGTAACTAGTAATGTCTTCTTCTGTACCAACGCAAATGTAGGCTTTTATTTTTGTATAGCCTAAACTTATCTACTTACATTACTTATATTCATAATCATTTGCACTTTAATAGGTTTGAACAATTTGTAACTAAGAGCACACAAACATAACATATGCTTACTAACCGGAGAGAGGAGACGTTGCTTCAGAACCAGAATCAAAAGCTTTTGGAAGAACCGGAATCAAAAGGTTTTGGAAGCTTTCGAAATCTCGATTTCAATACGCTTCCGTTTAGGAATCACAATTCTATTTTTAATTCAGTGTTATAAATAAGTAAACTAAAAGAAAAATATGTTTTTACGTTATATAAAATCCAAAACTAATAGTATTCAAATAAAGAGAATACATGATATCAAAATATCAAAATTAATACTATAATTTATCTTTGTGCATAATACTTCTAATAAGAGATCTTACATATGTATTCAAATATATTGTGATAGATATTTGCGAACTATTAAAATAATTAATTTGATAATATTTTTTATAAGCTTCAACTGTTATATTTTTATAATTAAAATTGTCAAATAAATGGAATAGAATTATTAAAAATGAATAAGTGTTTTTTTAATTTGAATGATATATTTTTAGAAATAAGTTTTATAAAATCATCTTTATGTTATTATATATATAGATATATATATATATATACGCTTCCAACACATACCCACTTCCTAAATTTTTTAAAAATCTCGCATCTTAGCTTCAATATGATTCCGCTTCCGCGAATACCCGCTTCTGATTCCATGTAACATAAATCTTAATACACAAGAACACCTAATATATGTGGTACAAGTGTACAACTGAAATGTCGTGATATATAGGTCATCCCCTAAGCATATAGCTAAACTGTGGTATTCTTTTTGTTATATAACAACAAAAAACAATAAATAGTTTATGATTTGGACACAAACTATAATAGTTTACGGAAATTACGTAATATGTTTATAGGTAATAAAGAGTTTCATGACTCTGGTCTCTCTCTCTCTATATATAAGTTTCTCAATCTTTAAACTCCATAAAACTATCTCTCTCTATTTCTCTACTCAACAAAACTCTCTCCCAATGGATACACATTCACTCATCACCTCCGCGTTCCGATGGCCGTCAAGTCGCCGGAAGGTCTATCTCCGGCGACGTAAGCCGCAAGTGGTACGTCTCGGAGGAAGAAACAGTGCACCACGTGGGAGATTCTCGCTCAAGAAGGTGGTGAGAAAGATGAGGTTCAAGTGGCTGAGACTCTACTACGTGAGGCTCGTGAAGATGATCAAAGGGTATTATCGTAACTTGGCGCAGGAGTTTGCTGACGCCGGAGCTGCGAGTTATCAGCAGCGGATGACGGTGGAAACGGCTGCCTTTGCCGCTCCGGGATTAGGACTGTCTTTCTATCACGAGTCTGGTCAACGTTTTTTTCTAGTTTAGCTAATTTTTGTTTTGCAAGTTAATTAGTAGTTTTAAAGTAAGTAATTACCTTTGTACTGTTTCTTTTCTTTAAAATTTGCATGAAAAGTAAGTGTACTAAAATAAATTTATATTTGACAGTAGTCACAAAAGAAAAAAAATACAAAAAACTAATAATTGGATCATGGAAGAGACTATGTAAGAGTAGCCAATTGAGAAACAAAGACATATAGCTAGTTTACAATTTAGATTTGAGGCATTGACTTACAGGATATGCATGTTCTTGTGGTGCAAATGCTTTTGATCTTTTAAACTTCTAAGAAACTAAGTCACTTTGTTTTCAGACACATATGCGGATAGGACTTCTGCTTACGACCCATTTGCATAATCGAGGGAATGTATATCTGTGTATTACACCTTCCCATCAAGATTAGTCTAAGTCTTTCTATATATTCGGGATATTCTTAATTTAAAAAGAAAACTTCTAAGAAAACTACAAGTCTTTCAGGACAACTAAATCTACACAGAGAGGTCTACATAGATTAGAATGGACAACAGTTAAAACTCGTGAAGACGTGGTCCTTGTGGCCGAGGTGGAACTTCTGATGGCCACAACCACTCTCGCAACTAAGGATATAAGATTAATGGGGGTGCTTAGTGGGTTGCCTAAGGGGGTGGGGCCCGCTAACACCCCCAAAAGAGTTTTTTTTTTTTGTCGGCCCCAAAAGAGTTGCTTAAACCTTTTAAATAAGAGTTTTTCTTGCATTGGTTCTTATACTGTTCGCGGACTCCACTGACATGTGGCGCCCATGATTGATTAGTTTTTTGTTAATTAGACAAAAAAAACACCCCAAATGAGGTTTGGAATTAATGGTGCTCTAACTTGTTTCTCTCTATCTTATTTTGTTTGTTTTTCAATGTGTGTTTCTTAATTTCGATTTGGCTTAACAGTTATAAACTTTTGTTAGTTTAAATCTAATGCATCAGATTTAGTAAAAAAATCAAGAAAAACTATAACGGAGTTTTTTAAGAACTTTTTTTAATGAACCATTTATTTTTGAAGTGTGAAAGTAGTATGTATCAACTGAAATATATTTATTAGTAACTGAAAACTCTTATATAATTCAAGTACGTATGAGGAAATGAAGTGGTTAAATTTCCACTTTTGCAGTTTTTTCACCTGATTTCGACTTCACTAAATAGTGTTTTTCCCTGGTTTAAAGTTAGCTATGGTTCCAGCTTCTAACTTTGTCGATCCAACAGATGAAAAAAAAAATCAAACACATTCATGTAATCTTTAATTATTTTCTGTCAGCAAGCAACAAACACATACTGCATGTGAAATACACAACACATAATACCTATCTATATCTTTAACTAACATGAAAATTCTTGTAACCAACGTAAATCATTCAGAGCAGATATTGGAATTCCTGAGAGTTATTCAAAAGTTTTATGCAGAAATATTTTGTGTTGAATTTCCTGTAAAATTAAGAACTTTATAATTAAATATTAATATAAATATATACATACACATATATATTTTGAGAATCCCGGAACTATAATCTCCTATTAGAAGTACTCTTAAACCTTTAAAACTTCAGTTTGTTTTTTTTTAAATAACAAATCATTGTCTGTTCTCAAATTGAATAATGGGTTATTTGAGAAAACTTATTGGGTTCATATAAGTAGAGAAGTGAAAAAATCATTGAATTAAAACACCCAAAATGTTTTTTAGTCCAGCCCATTAAAGTCGATCCAAAGCGGGTTGTATTTTCTCGGTTAAGAGAACCACTGGTTCTATACAGATATATATATTACATTAATCACAAATCCATGTAGGTTTAAAACTACTAAGTTCAAAACAAAAAGTATAAACAATCCAAACAACACACCATAACACAGACTAGTTGAAAGATTTTCAACTTTTTTTTCTTTGTTTGCAGTAGAGATTGCAGAAAACATAAAAGACAGAACACACTTTTAATGGATCAGTAATAGCCAAGGATGACTTCCCGTCATGGTCTCTCATCAACCACCACTATTCTCACATGAGAACTGAGACATGGTGGTTTGATGGATAACCTGAGAATCTTAGTTGTGGGTCTTGTTGGAACATCTCGTTGCCACTAGACCCGACCGCAACTCCCAAAATGTCCCTTTGCCTGAACTTGACCGGTGGTGAGGCCAAGAATGGTGGAGATTTTGATTCTTGAAGCTTCTTTGTATTGAGGAAACGTCCACCAGAGCCTCTAGCTCTCTTTAACGCATGAAGGTGGCGAGACTCGTGAAGGTATGGCTGCATATTTCATAGACTAAGTCACTCTCTATAGACATAAAACCTCTGAAACTTGTGTTTTAGTTATATAGAGAGGTAGTAACCATACTTTGCGGACTCTGATGAGCTTGTTCTGAGCTTCAAGCTTTGCACGGTGCTGCCTGCGACGGAGAATGGCTCGGTATTGCTTCGCATTTACGAATATTGGTTCGTTCTCTGGGATGTTGTGAGGCAGAAGCATTCTAGAAGGAACCATCAACCCTCCAACTTGTGGATGCTGCAGCACCTTCAATTGTGATGATGCATATTGAAAATACATGAAACCATTGGAATGTGGCGTTTCATTGCCATGTAGAGGCCAAGAAGGCTGAGAGTATAGAAAATAAACGTCATTACATTTTGTATATACAACATTTATAATAAGGTCAAAGATAGATTGATAGATTAACCTCAATAGTAGGAGGAGTTGGTGAGTTTTGAGAGACCTTGGACAAGATTGATTTTGGATGACTTCCACTAGGACTCCCTGCATCCAAAACAAGAACCCATAGATCACCCACCACCTACAACACATTTGTGAAGTCTTATTTGTGCAAGTAAAATTTGCAAAGTTGAACCTGAGAGATGGGTAACAATGTTGTGGCCATAATGATTATTAATATGTTCCCCTAAACTTGCAACTGCAACAGATGATTCTCCTCCTCCAGTGGATAGTGTAGAGGAAGAATCATCATGGTCCTCCTGCAATTGAAAGCAAGTTTGTTTCATCCCAGGGAAATGGGTAGACATCATCTCCATCGTCAAGCTTAAAGTGTTGTTGTTGTTTTGTTGTCGGTCATGGATGATGATGATGATCCTTGGACGTTTGAGTTAGTGAACACAGAGTTTCCCCAAGAAGTTGCAGGACAAGACAATGAATCTATCTTGCATTGTCTGAAACTTTACATCCATGAAAAGAGACAATATAACCAAATCAAGTAAAAAACAACTAGTTATAAGTCAATGGAACGAATCTAAAACAGTTCTTGATTCAAAGAAAGAACAACAGATCTAAGAAAGAAAAACATCAGATCTGATGATGAAACTAAGTAGGAAACAAAGATTCTGAATATAAAAACCGACGAGAATCCTGGAAGTGTAACACATATAACCAAACTTTTCTCGAACTTTAATGATCCAGTTCAAAAGAAGACAGAACATAAGGAAAAGAAGAGACAAAGAAAGGGTTAAGTTACCTACCTTATCACCCAAAAAAGGAGTAAAATAAAATCACCTGAGGTTGAGATGATGCATGTCTCCTTCCTCAAAACATGGTTTCTTTCTTTCACTGTCTCTGAATATTGAGTGTTATTGGGCTAAGAAGGAAAGCTTTTATTTCTTTACCAACTTTCCACCACTAATTCACTGTGAAACACCACCTTTTAGCTCACAAATAGTATAAATTAATATTAGCATTATTCGTTTTTACATTATTAATCATTCTTATCTTCCTCTTGTTTTATTCCTAACCAAATAAAATCCATTTAACAAGTTATAATGAGCTCATTATAAATGTTAAAATCTTTTTTGAGAAGATAATAGTTTATTTAAAAGATTAGAAGATTTTTTTTTTCACTTGGAAGATAGAGATTAATCAGGTCAGTTGTATAAAGTTTGGATTCTGATGTGGTAATGTAATGAGAAGAAGAAGAAGAAGAAGAAAAGTTGTCTGAAATTATTTTATTTGACAGCCGCCATATTACTGTTCTAAAATCCACGCGCTTCTCGATCTCGCGTGATTGTCACGTCTGGTGTTCGGGAAAATGAAAATGAAAATGAAAATGAAACATGTCACAAGCAACATAGACATTTCCCCTTCCTTTTTGTTTGTCGTTTATACTCTCAAAGTCTTTGTCATATGATGTTTAACATAAAACCTAATTTTTTAAAAAAAATTAAGAATCAAGAATTAAAAAAAAGATTTAAACCATCCAATAGTAATTTACAAATACCAACCATGCCGAAGAACAGTAAGATTTAAAAACTTCTTTGTAGAAGTTGTCAACATTCTTAATGACGCAATCACTCAACAATCTATATTTTATTTTATTTTAAGGGTCCTTATAATTAACCTGACGTAAAAATAATCTGAGAACAAATCTAGCACTAGGTAGCAGGGATATGGTAGTTATATGGTCTTCTTTGGGTGTCTATATATATATAACACACACAAGGATAACAATTTTGTTAAAAGTTGCTTCAAGTAATTGAAAACATGATAAGGCAATTTTCTTGTACGGGTGAAGCATGAAAATCTTTGTATTCTAGTCATTATTTACACATTAGAACATTTTAATAGAATGAACCATCTTTTTTAACAAAAAAAAAAAAAATGGAGGATAGGTCAACTTCTAGATGAAGATTGGTGAACAATCATAATTCATAACTCGAGCAACTGTTAGAATCTCCACTTGATTATGCATGCACAGAGAAAAGGTAAATTAGTTTTTTTGGATGTTGAAAAGGTCAAAAGAAAAACAAAGCAAAAACACAAATGACTCGACACAATTACAAAAATATTTAGATAAAGCTGAATTAGGTATGATTCTTTTCTTCTTTGTCGAATCTTAAACTTAGGTTTTGTTGCCCACCAAATCGTCTCAGTGACATATACCCACAACCTCATATTCGTCATTATGTTAATAATCGCTAGACCAACTGTGGATAGCAACCTTTATTACTAAATAATACATGCCCTACATGAATTTAGATTTTAAAAAAAACAATTGTTTTGTAATCAAAAAAATACATATAAAAAAGGGCAAAATTCTCAAATAGCCTCTTTTGAAGTTTTTGTCACAAAAATAGATCTTGAGAGAAAAAATGACCAAAATAGACCTTTTTTATTTTGAAAATTTTAATATTTTTAAAATTTTTTAATTTTTAAACCTCAACTCCAAATCCCCCACCCCATAACTCTAAACCCTAAGTTTAGATTAGTTAACCCAAATATATAAATATATATTACATCCTTTAATAAAGTTTATTTTTGGTCATTTTTTCTCTTTGAGGTGCTATTTTTGGCAGAAAAATTTTTTTTTGTTTTATTTGGTTTTTTATCTCAATAAAATGTTTAGCGTGCTTTGAAAATCTTCGTTTGTATCATTTTCACCTAGAAGTTGACCAAACAAAATGCGTTAAAAAAAAACAGCACACAAACACAAACAAAAATGCGAGTGATGAGACATGAGAAAGACCTAAACTCTAAAATATGTATATCTTCAGAATACAAATATATTACAAATAGATAGTTTTTGCTTCTTCTTTTTTTGTTTTTAAAATGAGATAAAAATCTGATTAGGAAATCTTAGAAGGAGATAATGGTTCCAGAAAATAGCGAAGACAAAAAGGAAAAGAAAAAGGAGAGAACATAAACCAAAACAGAGGTTGGTTTGTTCAACAAGACAACCTCATCACCAGGGTTATTTTACTCTCGTCCTTGATTATATGGATTTTCCTGTAAAAAAACACAAAGTGAGCGAGAGAGAGAGAGAGAGATCTCAGCATCCAAAAAGCTTGACACTTTGAACAACAAAAAGAAGAGGGGATATAGAACCAACCGGCTGGTACGGAGGAGGAGGAGGAGGCATGTAAACCATTTGGGGCCTAGCCTGACGACCAAGCATCATTTGCTGCTGCTGATGCTGATGCTGCTGCGGATACTTAAAAACATCACAGTTCCCATCATCATTAGAGTTCTTAGATGATATGGTGATAGGTTAATAACTTATAATAAGGTAGGGGTTTTGTGTTGTTAGCGTCATCATACCTGGGGTTGTGCATTTGGAGGATAAAAGGCTTGAGGATGCTGGTGGCCAGGGTAATAAATCATCTGCTGCTGTCCTGGATATTGCTGCTGTATCTGCAAAATTGTTACATGGCCAGTTTTAGAGACTCTTGCTTCGTGTTTGAGTACGCATTTAGGTTTGGGTACTTACTCCGTAACCAAGAGGCATTCCAGGCATCTGCTGAACAGGTGCAGGTGGAGCAGGGTAGTAGAATGAGGCATCTGCCACCGGAGATTGAGGTCGCGCAGCAGCTGTTGGTTTGAAACTCTTTGCGTTTGGATTCAGTTTGAATTCCTGATCACACCCAACGTCTCTTGATTAGTTCAAAAAAAAAAAAAGATAACAATTAAACCTATATCAAGTTTGAACTAATCATATTGAAAAAAAACCTTTGCATTGGGATTAAGAGTGGACTTTTCTGATGATGACAAAGAACCAATTGACGAGCTTGGTGACAGTCCAGGACGACTTGATGTTGAAGGAGCTGGGCGGCTCTCTGAACTTCTAGAAGCCGACTGCCCAGTAAGGTTTTCAGATTTTGGTTTACCAGAAACTTCACTGACTTGCCTTCCTTTCTCAGCAACAGTCTTCCAAGCCGAGGTTCCACCACCAGCACCAAGTTTTGCACCTTCTTTGGTATCTATATTCCAAACACAATGTATTCTTAACACACTTGGTTCCACATTAGATACACCACTGCTTGTGTACAAAAGCATTTTTTTCTACATTCTATTTGGCGACTTTAAAATAGTCCACCATCAGTGGAACATTATTGACCGCTACTATATAATCAGTTGAGATAAACGTGAATATAGAAATTAGTGTCAGGCCGAGTGAAAACGTGAGCCATGCTTGTAAAAATGAAAAGGTATTTCTACGTGTAGAACAGGAAAACAAGTTCAGACTTTTGTGGGCATAAAATTGTTCAAACGGATAAACAAATATAGAAAAGAGAGCAAGAAGGAAGTAGCGTATACCTCCATGAGCAGAAACTGACTCCTCCGCTGACTGTGTTAACAGCAAAGGAAGCCAAAGAACCAATGTTAAAAAATAATAGAGCAAGGATTTAACTACCAAACGCAATAAACAGGCATAATGAACATGGAAGTAAATTTACTCTGTTACTGAGGGAAAACTCCGAATTATTCTTGTTCCTTCGCTCACTCAACTGGCTCTCACTGTTTTGTAAAGAGAAACTCCTAATGTGAGAGAATTTTTTTAGATGATTTAATAGTCCATAAGGTGATGGCAAAAAAATGACCTGATACTGCTGCCTGGGGCAGGAAAATCTTTGGATCGCTGTTCGGAGGGAAGGTGCTGAGCGTGATCATCAGATATCGAGCAGCTTTGATCCACATTTGTATTATTCCGAGAAGGCTGGCTGGCATCCTAAATGAAAATGAATGTCAATACAACAATTGTTCTGCTGGAAACTATTATCAAAAAAAGAACTCAAACGTACCCGTAATTCTTCATATCCCTTGCCACTAGAAGAAGCTGGCTTCTGGAGAGTAGAAGTAGATGAACCACCAAAAGTCTCATCGTTGCAAGTGTCCAGCAACTCATCGTCCTCTTCATCAAACCCACTATCATCAAATGCATCAACTGGAAGGACAGCTGAGTATTTAGATTCCTCGTCAATATCAAATTTCTCATTAAGCTGAAAGCCTCTTTCCTGCAGGCATGAACAATTAGAAATCTGCATTTTTATAATAATAACAAAAAAAAAACGTAGGTATCAGGCTGTGCAAATAAAACCGCCAAAAATCACCTCTGCTACATGAAGATCTCGGGTATTTTCACCCTCAATCTCTCTCGCAATCCTCTGGGCTCTCTCTTCCAGCTCTCTAGTCCGAATACCTCTGTCAAGTTTTGTGGTATAGATTTCCTCATCGAAAGTGCTCTTGACTCCAAACAGTGACTCATTCACCTTAAACTGATCCCATCCCCTACCCCTACAAACAGAAACCTGTCATCTGAGCATACTATCCATAAATAGTTATATTATAAGAAATATGGAAACAAAAGTCTTTCTAAACTTATGGGCATTCACTAAGGCTCTGCCTCACAATACTATATGTTTTCACTAAAAAAATCTAGCTCAACAGAGAGAGAGAGATCATAGCTTTCCAAAAGGAATATCATAATAAGAACAAAGTGCAATCACAAAAATTCATCCCCACAATTCTCTCGCATACATTGTTCAGCTAAGAAACCATGGTCTAAGGATCTGGCTAACAGATCTACATATCACGCATCCAATAAAGAATTGCATGAAATTTAAATATGTATATATATACCTTTTCCAAGGGTCATCAAACACATTATCCAGACCCTGAGGAACATCCCCATCAGGTATCCAGGGTTTTAGCTCTCTTCCCTGGTCAACATGACACGACTTTGATATAGAAGAGTCCGTCAACAGCTCCCCCGACTTCTCACTATGAACGGCATTCAACATACCGTCACTGGATATGGAGAGATCCTAACCAGACATCAATGATATAAGGAATTAAAATGTCAAATCTCAACATAATGTCCCTGCCATAGTGCCATGTAACGCATTGACATAAACTTAAACAGAAAAAGTTTGCCTGTAACTAATAAAAGAAAGCACACACCTTAGCTATAACTTGCACAAGTTCATCAGCAGGAATAATGAATGTCTTGGAAGGTGGCTTTCTGACAAACTCGGGACGGGATTTATGCCCTCGTAAACCCCCATCTTTAATCAAGGATGCCATCTTTAGAATGATTCCTGGAAGTTCAAAGAAATTTAGAGAATGGCAAGAAATAGTAATGTAACTCTATGCTTCACATTCAAAAATATAAGGGGAAAAGAATTCTGATTCAGAGCCTCACCAAAATCCTTCTCCACATCAGCAGCATGAAATATACCACTATACACCGATCCATTTTTTAGATGCACTTCCACAAGATGCCCAATCTTACATGTTGTGAGGTACACTAAACCATCGCGTGAATGCCCCTTTAAGCTTCCAGCTTCCCCATTGGACGCTGAATATATATTAACAAGCTTAAGAACTCAGAACATGATGTTGCAGATAACCTATAGTAGCAACAGCTAACCTGCATTCAGTGTATTTGCGGGAAGTGACTTTATAGACTTCGCCTTATTCGGAACTCCCTCCCTTTCACCTCTTATGTATGGAGATCCATTTGATGAAGACTTAGACGGAAAACCAGGTTGCATATTCATTGCAGCCTCAAACTGTTCAAACTAACAAGGGAAGGGAGTTAAAGAAAAGGAAATAGATAGTTTGCTAAACGTAATTTACTAAAACAAGATTTTCTAAAGTTTTGATAGTTAGGTCTGAAAGGGCAATGCGTTCCAGTGTAAACACTTGGTGCACATAAATCCATGAATCGATCTATTGCTAAGTTTCACAGATGAAACTGCTCAACTGAAGCAGAAACTATCAATAGAAAGTTACACCTAAATCCATGAAGGATCTAATTAGACAACAACACATATCATGTACACGAAGCAGTAGCCTGATGCTCATCATCATCCCCAATCACCAGGTGAGAAACAAACTATAACCGAGACAAGAGAGCTGAAACCGTACAGAGAAAATCATACATCTTAAAGCATGAGAACAAACAACAAGGAGTAATAATATTCTTTTCACCACGAGATGATGATTTACTAGCCAGCCTATACTCCTTAACAAAATCTTTTAACTCTAAGTAGCAAAAACGTATAATCTCGTTACTAATAATGCTACTCTTCCACCCAGACCATTGAAACCTACGATTACAATCTCACGAGAAAATACAACCAGAGAATAGCAAATCATAACACCAGCACTCAATTAAAGGGATCCCCAACGTAATCGAGCTAGAACTACGCTTTCCAGTAAAACAAAACCCTAAATCGACCACCTGAATCACCAAATCTCCCAAAATCTTCCCCGATAACGCGAAATAACAAAGAATCACAGAGAATGGAATACAAATCCAGACCTAAAAGATCATTCATTACCTCAAAAGATCAATCCCGATCCGAAACTAACTCGCCGTCACACCTATAAGCGAATGCTCCGAAGAAGGACGAGCTCGATCGATTGGTTCAACCGGAGCGAGTTAGGGTTTCGTACAGAACTAGATTCGCGCAGAGAGAGTGACGGTGAACGATTCGGAGACAATGATCGGAGCTGATTGCGAGAAGCAGAATGATGAAAAGAGAGAAGGGCTGCAAGGCACAGATCGATATATGGAGTGATCAGCTACGGAGAGGTACATGGTAAACTAACATGGTCTTTTCTTCTTGTGGCGGTTTAGATTTAAGCGGGCTATTAGCTATATTTGGGCCTAGAAAATAATGGGCCTAGCGTCGGTTATTAACTGAATTTGGACCCAACTTTGTAGTTGTTCATTTCTTTACATATCCTTTACCTTAGCCATTAAGATGTTCAATCCGAATTAATAAAAATTAAACCGAACCGAAATAGAAATAATTTAGATTTATTAGTCCTGAATAAACTGAACAGATGTTATTTTTAAGAAAATACAGTATATTAATATAGTTCAATATATTAACCGAATAAACAAGAAACCGATTAACTAAATATATTAGTATATAATATGTAAATATTATAATAAAATTAATAATGATTACATAATTATATTATTAATATGATATTCATAATTGAAACATTGATTTTAATAATTTGTTACTTTACGTTAAAAAGCTATTTGTTTTTCTCATTTGCAATAAATTAAATAAAACCAATTTATTTTTAATGGTAAATATTTATGCTAAAATATAGTTATATAATATTATGATATTGTTAATTTAATTAATTTTATTTTAATAGTTAAATAAAACATAAAAATATTATATTGGAAAGTTAGAGTAAAGAATATATATTTATGTCCTAACAAATCTGATTTATAATCACATAAACTAAAATTTATTATAAAAGATAAATATAGCTATGATTTTTGGTATAAAATAGAATAAATTTAAACCATTAGTATATAAACCTAACTAAACCAAATTAGATATGAGTTCAATATGGTAACTAATTGTTCATAAATTTAAATATCGAAAATCTGAAAAAAAAAAACAAACCGAAACCAGATCGAAATCTGAATTGAACATGCCTACTTTTTAGTGAAAAAATGGGTCGATAAATGATTTTCCCACGAGTACTATCATATAACACCAAATGTCTCTCGGAGTATGATCTCGTGCTATTTATCCTTCAAAATAAAGTTTGAATCGTATTTCCCCAAGAATATAATGTTTCATCTATATTTCTGCACAAATATAAAGATCAAAATCAAAAGGTCCATGAAATGGGTTTATATTGGTTTAGTGTTTTTAAGCAAACCAACAATTTTAGGGTTCTTGACTGAAAATTATTTAGAGTTTTTGTTCTTTTGGGTATTTTAAATTTTAAAATGTCGGGTTGAATTTTTATTCTACTCCAGATTTGTTTGTGGTAGGATATCACTTTGTTTTGGTTTGGTGTTGTTCAGATTATTTTACGAGATTTGATATTTCAAATTTGGTTTTCAAAAACCATGAGAAAACCAAAATTGGTGAAGAAATAGGTTTTGAAATTTATTTTCAAAGATAAATAGTACGATGTCATACTTTAGGAGACATTTGGTGTTATACGATAGTATTTGTGAAAAATAGCACCTCAACCCAAAAAGATAAAAGGATTGTTCTACAGCTTTAGTTTTAACACACATATAAAGAAATCAATCCTTCGATTATTAATTACTTTTTATTAGAGAAATTAGAAAAGAGTAAAGAGATTTATCAAAGCGTTTAGCATACTTTGAAATGAACTTTGTCAAGCCAATGGTTCTCTTAACAATAGGGTTAATGTTAAATTGGTTTTTAAAACAAAGTACTTAAGTATTGAAGGAGACAGGAAGCTAGGGGGAGGGGGCAAAAAGTATTGATAGGCTTAGTTGGAAAACGACTCTATAAAGTTTAAAATCATTAGTTAAACTATTGTGAGATAAGAAACTTGAATCTAAAAGATTACATGCTTCACGGCATGTCTCATCATGACTTGCTTTAAGATTAATCTCACTTTTTCCCTTTTACAGGTTCGAAGGTGCAGTATAGTACTTGTCACCATAAAAACTAGGAAGATACTCTGTTTGGTCCCAAAAAAAACAGAGATCATTATGACTTGTGAGGTGTTTTACTTATAACAGATAGGTTATATTAACATGGGAGCTACTACTGTTACAAAATAAAATAAAATACAGGAGCTAATATAGGTGTGGCTATATATAAGAACAAAGATACTGTTGAACAATTAAAAGGAAAGAGAAGCAACAAAAGTAAAAGATCTTTCTTGTGTCCTCTTCTTCCTCTTGTCATTCTCCTTTCAGTTTCTTGTGTAATAAGTTATCTCTTGAATATTGTATTTTCGATAATTTGGTATGAATTTAACATGTCAATCAAATAAAAAGAGAAAGAGAAAAACGAAAATATTAATTTTTAAAATTTTAAAATGGTTAAAGGTAAAAAAAAGAAATCAACAGTGTAGTTAATTCTCGCCCGTCGCTTCACGGCGCTCCTGTGACCATATGAGATTCTGACAGATATACCTACACACACACTAGTGAGTTGTAACTATATATTTTTTTTGGTTTTGCATATTATTTGAATGTTGAATGAATTTGAATTATGTCTGATAAAAGTAGTATTCTTAGCTATTATTATGTCAAAACATTTTCCAAAGTGACGGTCTTAAATTTTTTTAAATATATTTAAGCAAACAAATTTTAAAAATATTTAATTGACTATAGCACATTTTGGTGTCCTTTTTTCTTTTCGTGGGTGCAAAATCAGACAGCCAGAATCATTCAAAAGGCACGTGTCAACCTCTGATCACGGCGTGAATATTTTGCACGGCTTCAACCGCTCTATTTCTCCTATACAAATCAAACCTAAAAAAGGAATCAATTTTATTCTTTACTGAATATCTTATTTTTAAAAATATAATGAATCGGATATAACTTGAAATTGTTTCCACATTTTCAAGCATTTTGTTTTACAACTAACTAGGGATGTGTACTCAATAATTTTATATACAATATATAATTTTGTAAGATATATGCATCATAAATCAAATACAGTGTGGTTTCAAAATTTCATTATATAAGAAAATACAGTATAAAATAATATGACTATTGAAAATCACGTCCGCTTAAAATTTAATCATAAAAAAACTGCATAGTTTTTATTTATTTTCATTCACCAATCATTTTTTTAAAACTAAACATAAGATAGACGTTAAAGAAAAACGATACATACATAAATCAAAAGTTAGCAAATCTCAGATATTAAAATTGCAATAAAGCTGTAGATCTTTCTTAGGAACACAAGACACCATCACTTGTGCGCTAACTTTCGCAGTGTCCAACGTTCTCAAAGTTCCTCGCTTTCTCTCTCTCTCACCCTAAACCCTTTTCTCGCATGTTGCTTGTGAACTCGGATTCGCATTTCAGAAAGTGTTCAAAAAGAGTGTCTCTCCTTCAATCTCTCACAAGTCAAAAAGCTTCACTCCGCAAAGAACGGATCCAAGAGAGTCTTCAACGGCAGAACCGTTCATAACTCATGATCTTTACATCCTCTGTCCTAATCTTCCGTTGGCGTAACGGTTTCTGTGTAGGTTTAAGTGCAGTGGTGGAACTACATTTGCATAAAGGTTGAGTCTTTATTCTGTTTTCTCTGAAAAAGGTTTTAGATTTGAGAAAGTGGTTTAATGGGTTCCTTCTATCTTCAGGCTAAATCCTCAGGAAGCTTTGTGGAGGGTAAAGGAGTGAAAGAGATGCTCACGTGCATAGCTTGCTCGAAGCAGCTCAACACCAACAATGGCGGATCTAAAGAAGAAGATGACAGAGTTCTTGGAACACCGAGGTCTAAGCAGACGATCAAGTCCCTGACTTCACAAGTAGATAAAAACTTCTTCTTTATATATGTCACTTTCACAATTTGTTTGTTTTCTGTCTTCTGAGACAGAACCATGTTTGAGTCTTGTTGGTTTCTGTTTGGGAGTTTATGAACAATGAACAAGTCAAAGTCTGTGCCTACTGTTTGGTTTCTCATCTGTTCAGAATCATGTAAATGATTATTCTTTGGATGTGAATCTTTCAGATTAAAGACATGGCAGTAAAAGCATCAGGTGCTTACAAAGGCTGCAAACCGTGTTCAGGGTCTTCTAACCGGAACCGTGGTTCAGATGCTGCATCAGCTTCTGGTAGGTTTCATTATGCATACAAGAGACCTATAAGCGGAAGCTCAACGCCTAAGATTCTAGGGAAAGATATGGAGACAAAGCTAAAAGGGCTTTTGAGTGGAGAAGGGACACCTGAATCCATGAGTGGTAGGACAGAGTCCACAGTGTTCATGGAGGAAGGTGATGAGCTTAAAGAATGGGTTGCTCAAGTGGAGCCTGGTGTCCTCATCACTTTTGTTTCATTGTCTCAGGGAGGGAATGATCTCAAACGGATCCGGTTCAGGTAATGTTAATTATGTCCTTGAAGATGAACTTAAATCCATTATGTTTTTTATTTGGTTTTGGAAATAGAGAATGTGTGTTTCCTGGGGACAAGATAGATTGATGTTTTGCAACTTGCATTTTACTTGAAGTGGTCCTTAAAAGTGTGAGAAGCTGTACATCCTTTGACCAAGAAATGTTTTTGAGATGTGGATTATGTTTTTGGTAGTCGAATCCGATCTTAAATGGAGACTCCAAGAACGGTTGTGTGGGGGAAGACTTTAGTGAAACTTGTAAGTGGGACATGTATAAGAGCAGCATGATCTAGCTAACGAACTTTCTTCATGGCTTCATCAAAGAAGGGACACTTTAAGCTCTACATTGATTGATTTTATTGATGATTATAACATATCTTGAGTTACTGTTCACTTGGTTAGTCACTAAGGCAGCTCTTCATGTGTTGATCATCTACTTTCTTGCAGTCGTGAGATGTTTGATAAATGGGAAGCACAAAAATGGTGGGGGGAGAATTTTGAGAAGGTGGTGGAGTTATACAATGTGCAACAATTTAATCAGCAGACCGTCCCGGTTCCCACCGCTCCTAGATCCAAAGATGAGGTATGCGCTCTGTCTTTGATTCTGATGAACACATGAATGGGTCTAACTAGAGCCATTGTTTTTACTAGAGCCCTAGCAAGAACAGTCCTGCAACTCCACCATTACACAAAGAATGCCCTCGTGGAAAAGGCTCACTAGCTCACCAACCAACAACACAAACACAAAGTCGGTACCGTGACACAGCTGGTCTTGCAACAACGCCAAACCTCTCTAGCATAAGTGTGACTAAAACCAAGACATCATCGGTTGATATGTCCGCAAGAAGTAGTGGTTCATCAAGTGAAGAAGAAGATGATCATTCAGAGGAGGTCTCTGTAAGTAATGCAAGTGACATGGAAACAGAATGGGTAGAACAAGATGAAGACGGTGTTTACATCACAATCAGAGCTTTACCAGATGGGACTCGTGAGCTTAGACGCGTTCGGTTCAGGTAAAAACTAAAACATTATCCTTTATGTTGCTAAGAAAGCCTTTCCAATGCACATACACTTGACCAGCATCTGCTTCTTGTTGTTGTAGCCGAGAGAGGTTTGGAGAAACGAATGCAAGATTGTGGTGGGAAGAGAACAGAGCGCGGATACAACAACAGTACTTGTGATGCTCTCCGCAAGAAGAATCTGACCCAACAAAGCTAAAACTTTTTTTTTTCTTTTTTAAAAAATGTTTTTACTTGTAGAGAAGCTATACATTTGATAGAATACAACTTGGTTTGAGATAATGCAACTTTAAGCTCACTTCACAACATATGAATATAATGTTATTCAAACTAGTCTATAATTTCATCTAAATGATAAGATTTTGATTTTTAACTAATAAGCTCCACTAAACTATTCTGAAATAATAATAAAAATCTCTTAATATACAAAACTGAATTTTTTTTTTAAACAACAAGTAATTTAAAGAGAAATTGCTAATTATAGCATAATTAAGTTTGTTTTAAGTTTAATGTTGAAAGGCTAGAGTTAAGTTTCTAAATGTTTTATAAATATTTTAAAAAATAATTTAGTCTATTTTTATCATAATATAAATGTCTTTTTGAAAATTGTCATTCATTAAAGTTAAATTTGCAAAATAGTATCAAACTTATGCTAAAATTATAATTTTTTCCAATTTAAACCAGTCTGTAATCTCATCTAAATCATAAGATCTGGAATTGAACTATTCTAAAATTACTAAAAACTTTTAATATTCACAGTTTAAAATTATTTAAAAAAACACAGTTTTTAAAAAGGTTTAAACTTATGATCGAATAGCAACAAATTATTCATTTTAACTCTAGATTAAATAATAAATACACTGTTAAATAATGAATTATCTATAAGGGTAAATTAGTCATTTCTTACTTTCCCTACTCTCACGACACGTGGCAGTGACTTCTTCTCCTCGCGTTTCTTCTCTTCTGTATTCGAAACCCTAGCGCTGTTTCTCAATTTTGGGTTTAAGAGTCGAGTCACTAGCAACAATCTCACTTATTCGTTTCGGTATCGATCCTCTGTTTTCTGATCGGTTATGGTGTCTGAGTCCAGAACCGGCGCTAATCGGGCGATGGGACCCGATGATGATGATGAAGAGAGAAAGGTGATTGAATCGATAAGAGAAATCGTGGGTAATCACTCCGATGCCGATATCTACACCGCTTTAAAAGAGGCTAACATGAACGCCGACGAGGCTGTTCAGAAGCTGATTCATCAAGGTTTCTATTTTCGTCTCTTTTTACGATAGATTAGGGTTTTGTTTGCGTGCTTATGTAGATTGGTTATGCAAAGTTTTGATTTTTGGTCTTTATCTTACGGAGTTTTGTTATGGGTAATTCTGAGAATCTTGTTTTCATTTCGATATTTGTTCAGATCCATTCCACGAGGTGAAGAGAAGAAAAGACAGGAAGAAAGAGGTAAGCTCACAAACAAGGGACTGTGTTGCTATTCGTAGTGCTAGTAGTGCTTGTGCTAAGCTTTTTTGTTGTGTTTAGTGGATATTGCAACCACCCTTGTCATGAGGTTTCGTGTTTATGTGTGCCTTCTAGGCTTGTAGTTGGTGGTTCTATCAGTTCAGATAGTTTGCTGGATCCCTGGTGATCAATAGAATCCTTCTTTTTTGTTTTCGGGTTCAGTTTGGAGGTCCTCTTCTATGTGAGAAAGGGGTTTGCAAACTTCTGTGACTCTGTCCTGTGTGAACTCTGATTTACGGATTGTCCTTTGGCTTCAGGAAGCAGTATTGGTTGAGCCTGCCAACGTAAAGAAACCTCTTGAAAGTGTTACCAGTGAAGTGAAAGTTCGTACACAGCCTGAACATAATGTTCGGAGAGGGAGCTACAGTAGGAATGTCTTCTCTAGAAATGCTGCTCCACAAAATGCATTTCCTAGGAAACCTTTTGAAAGTGAAGGGAAAGTTCGTACACAGCCTGAACATAATGTTCGGAGAGGAGGCTACAGTAGGAATGTCTTCCCTAGGAATGCTGCTCCGCGAAATGCATTTCCGAGAAATCCTGCTACTGGTTAGTCAACGTGATGATAATATACTTGCCAGTTTTTCTCGTATGCCTGTGGCACAGTCCCTTAGACTTGGTTGAATTACAAAAAAGTAAATATGATGATCAAGTAAAAATAGGAGAAGCTGGGTTGTAATGCATGTCTTGAATTTTATTGATTTTTGAATCTTTATGATTGGCTTGAGGCCTCCAAGTGACATGTTTTGTATGACCATATTCATCTACACATGCTGTTTTGTATGTCTGAATTCGTATGTTGCATGTTAGTGCAGGATCCAAGAGAGAGTTTCGTGTTGTTAGAGACAACAGGTCTAATCAAAATGTTGATGAAGAGTTGAAGCATTCTTCTACCCAGTCTTATGGATCAAATATTGGCAAGGTAGTGGCCACTGAGAAGAAAAAAGGGTATGTTTCATCAATTGTACCGCTATCCTGTTCTTATTCTAGCATGTTCTATCGCTGGCTTGCCTTGTTTTATTTTTTTACATGTTTAGTAGTATGATGCTCTTTAATGACTGTTTAAATGTTACTCTAAGGGAGTTATGTCTCTGTAGCTGTACTTTTCCTAAAAAAAAATAAGTTAAGTAAGACTCTTTAATAAGACAATTGGAGGCATTGAATTTGGTAGACGGAGACAATAATTCTTATGTTCACAGTTCACTTGGTAGGCATCTTACTGCACTTTTAGTTTCCCTTACACATGTTACTTCTTGGGAAACAGAGAGCCCACCAAGGACTGTTATCTTATATTTTTCGAGAGAAAGCTATGCTTGATTAGATGAGAAAAATAAGATTGTCGCTCTATTTTCATTGTTTGCCAGCTCAACAGGTGGTTTAGGCAATCATCACTCTTCTGGTGCTCAAGGTTTTGCCGACGATTGTAATGCAGCAGCAGATGTCAGGCCCAGAGATGCTGAAATTGCTCCATTGCACCATCCTACCAGAAAAGAACTCTCTGATGGAAAAGAGGCATCCCGTGGTGTTACTTTGCCATCAACCAATTCAGTTCTTGGTGTATATTCGTCTTCCACAGATCCAGTTCATGTACCGTCTCCTGTTTCTAGATCATCACCTGTGGGAGCTATTAAACGTGAAGTAAGAGGTGGAGGCTTTGGTGGAAAACCTTCTGAAATTATTGTTAAAGATCCATCTGCTGGTGCTTTGTCAAAAATTGGGACTCCAAATGCATATCGATCATCTTCCCCTAATTCAAAGATTAATCAAGTCAGCCAAACTACTCCACGAGAGTCTGTTTTGCCGAGCGGTGTGGAAAAGAATAGGCCTCTTTTGAACAGGCAGCGTGGGAACAGAGGAAGCCAGTATGCTAGAACACAACAAGCTGGTGGCCATACAAAAGGTAACTTACAAGCAAGTATTAATGAATTGAATGGATGTAGTGCCATTTGGACTTGATTCCTGCCATCCATTTTACTTAAGAACGCATTATATTTTTTTGGTTAATATAATCCTTTTCCAATCCATTGGGAAGTCCTGGTGATAAGCCATTTCTTGTCATGACTACTGATATTCTCTATCTACCTGTACTTAATGCAGGAGTCTCACAGAACAAGGAGTGGAAGCCTAAATCGATTCAGAAACCCGTTGGACTTAACCCTGGAGTAATTGGAACACCAACAAAGTCTCAGGCTTGTCGTCCTGCTGATAATACTATAAACTTGGAATCAGAGGCTGTTAAGTTGCAAGATAAGCTTTCACATGTTCATATCAGTGAAACCCAGAATGTCATTATCGCAGATCATATTCGCCTCCCAGAGACTGACCGATGTCAGCTTACTTTTGGTAGCTTTGTTCAAGAGTTTAGTTCAGAACCTGTTGCTTTACAGGAATCATGCTCTTCAGAAGAACTTAGAGAATCTGATCTTAGGTAAGTTCTGACAGTTGGTTTTGTGCATCTCAAGTAAAGCTTAAGATTACTTGTATATTTCCTCAAGTAACTTAGTGATACTGTTTGCAGTTCGCCAGTTACTTCTCCAGAGACTTTAGCAGATGGTCCGGGGGTGGTTAAGCATATCGATATTCTTGATGATCATCTCAGAATTTCTGAAGCTGAGTCACGTATATCGGTTCCATCCGAGCAACTGTTGCGGGAAGAGGAGGCTCATAGATCTGACACTCTCGTCCCTTTCCAGCAGGCATATGGCAATCACGGTAGCTATGACTCCCCGTATTTTAGTCATACAATGGATGAAAACGTACGAGGACAAGGATTACCATCTCAGCATGAGGTAATTTCTGTTTCTGCTGTACCTGGCGTGCCAGCATGAGTTGTAGTTAGCCTTCTCTTTGAGCAATTGGGCCATGCATGATTATCTTTCATCTCATTAGCGAAGAAAAACTAACCAGGTATCCTTTTGCTAATGCAGCAGGCATCAAGTACTCACATGGTGAACAATTCCCCTTCATCTACGTTTCCCACGTTGCAGCAACAACAACAACAACAGCAAGCGTCAATGCAACAGATGTACCCGCAAGTTCATGTTTCACATTTTCCCAATATCATGCCTTACCGTCAGTTCGTCTCCCCAGTCTATGTTCCCCAGATGCCAATGCCAGGCTACTCAGGTAACCCAGCGGCATATACACACCCTTCAAATGGCAATAGCTATGTGCTGATGCCTGGAGGTGGTTCACATCCTGGTTCAAACGGCGTTAAATATGGCATCCAGCAATTCAAACCAGTACCAGGTGGTCCTGCGGGTTTTGGGACTTACAACAGCCCTAATGGGTATCAGATTAACTCTCCCAATGTAGTTGGAAACGCCATGGGACTCGACGATCCATCTCGCATGAAATACAAAGATGGAAATATTTACGTTCCAAACCCTCAGGTAATGGTGATTTTGTTACTCTTGAACCTCAGTTTTTTGTTTAACCCGTTATGCTTTATTTCTGATTTGCGTTTCTTTATGGGACACAACAGGCTGAGACTTCTGAGATATGGATGCAGAACCCAAGAGACCTTTCAAATCTTCAGTCACCTCCATATTACAACGTAGCTGGACAAACGCCTCATGGTGCTTATTTACCATCCCATACAGCACATCCATCCTTCAACGCCCCTGCAGCAGCAGCACAGTCATCTCAAATGCAGTTCCAGGGTCTCTTCCACCCACCACAGCCTGGTGCAATGGCGAATCTGCACCACATGGGACCTGGGCTCGGTGGTAATGTCGGTGTCGGTGTTGTGCCCTCTCCTACGTCTCAACTTGGTCATCCGAGTTGGGCAGCAAACTTCTGAAAAAGAAATCTAACCCTTCTCTACTTGTCTAATGGATCATATTAGCTAAAAGCAATGCTCTGTTTTTCCTTGTGAAACGGCCAAACTCTGTTTTATTTTTTTTAGTCAATGAATGCATAAAATGTTCCCACCTTTCAACAGTTATCCAGTAAACGCTCTATCCCTGCTTCTTAAACTTGTACTGTTGCTATAGTTTCTGTCAAAGGAAAAGAAGTAAAGAACCCTACAAAGCATGTGATACTGTTTTGAGTGTGGAACCATGTGACTTAAACATTGTTGCTTGTTGAGTGTTTCCCATTGTCAGTGTTCCCTAAGTATTAAAAGAGCATTGAGAGATTTGTCTAGTTCTTGAATGCACTTCTTTCAGTCATGTGGCTTCTCTCTCGATTTCTTCATATTCCTTTATTAAAATCTTGATAGAGAATCATTAGTTGTTGAGCTTGACCTAATTCACCTCAAGCCTCTATAATATAAAACAAATATTCCTAAATAAGAGCTTGTTGAAGCTAAGCTTATAGGTTTTGATTAGCTCATTGATTACTTTTGTTTTTTAGGTGTCATCGCACATTATATCATCATAACAACAGAATCTAATTGATTGTTTTGTTGACATAGTTTAGAGAACTAAATACTTAAGTTTGAGGAGGTGGGTCTAAATCAAGGGGCCAGCTTCTTTGCTTAGGGCCTAATTTGTACTTGCTTTGCTTGCTCCTTTGATATAATAGGCCAAGCTTTATTATCTCCCAAGTCCTACCTTAATTTTGAAATGATTAATCTCTATAAAATTTCTTGAACTCAATTATTTGGAGGTAACTAACTCTATTTTTGTTTCATTTTGATTAGTCTCTGGTTAATTAAACGTGGTCTAAACTGTTGAATTCACTCAATATCAACTATAGTTACATACAAAAGTAAGGGTGGCCTGAGATTCCTGAAACTTCCTTGGAGATTATGAAAATGAAAATACAGAAAATAGTTGAGGATAATATTTCACAAAGACTAATTTAAGTTATGATTTTTTTTTGTAACACTTTTAATTTACGATTAATTTTTGTTTTGTTTTATCTAATAAGTCAAAAGAGCCATGATTGATTTGGGGTTTTAAAAGCATGACTCTGAGAGCAACTCCTTCCTAAAAGGAGTTCTTAAACTATTGCATAATTTTAAATTACTCAACATTTATGTTAATATTTACTTTTAATTGATTTTGAGAATTTCTTACTCATTTTAGGGATGGAGATACTCTAACTCATACCACTTTGGTTAAGTTAAAGACTTGTTTGTTGAGCAAGGATTAATTAAAAGTTTGTTTGTTGAAACATAGAAAGATTGGTTTCTCCTAACAAATCATCTTAAGTTAGTTTTGTGAGAGGTAATTTGTAATGTTAGAAATAGTTTTTTGTTTTCCTTACAAAAAAAGGTTTGAAACGTGGTAAGTGACTGTAAACAAAAAGGACATGTCAAATCACATATAGTGGAGTGATTTATAGACAAGCATATACAGCAACAGTGTATGTGGTAAGTATATCTTGCTCGTTTGATTGGTCTGTTTGAGCAAAATATGAATATCAAACGTATCTTCCTTGAAGTGTTGGACCGTGTGCTCTGCTCTCTAGCTATTTTGATTTAAAAGGAATCTGCTTTTTGGTATTGCATTGCACCAACTCAAATCATGATGTGATTAGAATCTTTTGTCTTTCTTTTTCTCTATCATATCCACACATGCGTGGAGTTCCTGCTCTTGTTGTCAATTTTATGAATTTTTTTAAAAAGTAATTTATCTCATTTTTGTATAGCTTATAGAATTCATTATAAGAAAAGAACAATATACATCAAATAAAGCAAAAGGATAATAAATTTTAAATACAGTAAAGAAGGTGTTGCGCCAAAGGAAAATTTATGATTTACAATTGTATAAAATAATAATATACAAGTTCAACACCCAAAAACTATAAATGTTCATCCAAAAAAAAGATAGCGGTATAATAACTAACGTACCGCATGATTATGCATTATTGGCATCATTTTAATATTTGTATGTAAATAAGATTTTCTCTTATAAACCACAACTAAAAATAATCTATACGATAATTAAAAAAGACTTTGCGGCTAAAAAGTCACTAATATTGATATTATATCATCAAAATTAAGTGCTTTCCGTTAGATAACCGTATAGGTGATCAGCTTTACATATCATTACATGTGGGAGACTAATTGAACACATCACATCTTAATATTTATTATTTTATATAACTATTATTTTATGGCAAAGCCTAAAATGTTTGTTAACTTAAAAATGGTTTTATGAATCAATTCTTATCTGTGAACATATGGTGTGAGAAAGAGTCTGCAAAAATAAAGGGCTGAGGCAGACCAAATTAACAAGAGAGAAAAGAGATTACAGTGTTGATTGTTTCCAGTTTCTACAATACTTTCTGTTTTTCTTCTAAAACTCTTTTTCCATCCAATCAAGATTTTTGAGAAATAGATTCCTAAAATGTAGAAAACTTCCCTTTTATAATAACTATTTATTTCTAAATCAAAAACCAAAATCCAAGTTTTTTCTAATTTATTGCTTGAAAATAATTTTACATTTTATTACAAATACCATTATTTATGATTAATGACCCTACGGTAGACTTGTCTACTAATCAAAACACATTTAATTGCTATAATAGTTACCCGTTGGTGCATATACTTATTTTACATCTTTTTTGGATAAAAATATTTTATATCTATGATAATCATAACACAACTTAACTGTACATAAACTATTCTTATATTTGAAGAATATTTTTACATAAACTATTCTTATATTTGAAGAATATTTTAACCTAATATTAAACTGATGTTCAGCTTTAATGTAGTAATCAAAGTAATTCATATAAAAAAATTCAATATACCAAGAAAATAAATTTATTTTTTTAAGTTAGCCATTACGAAAAGTATATATATATATATATATATATATATATATTGCTGTTAATAACTTTTTGGTTTATTTAATGAAATCAGGTTATCAAATTTAAGAGATGCTGATTTTTATTTGGACCATACGATTAGTAGCGTACCAATTAAAGTCTCTGATTCAGATGAAACTTGAAAAACATAATAACACTTCTCTGCATTATATGTAAGGAATTCAAGATGAAGTTTTTGCATCAATATGTAATTCATGACAATTTTATTTTATTTTTTTCATTTTAAATTAATTATATAACACATTTTATGTGCTGTTGGTGATAATATTTTTCGTGTTACTATTTTCAAAATAAATATTTTTTTACTATTTATAATATTTTAATTTTATTATTTTATAAAGAAAATATCAAAATTAAAGCCTAGAACAAAAATTACTAATCAATTTTTTTCAAAAAAAAACTAAAATCTACAGCAAAATTAAAATTCAAAAACTAAATAGTAAAATTTAAAGACTATGCAAACATACATTATGAACAATCTTTATTACCTTTTGACTCCAAAAGTCCATAATACTATTTAGGAGTAGAAACTTCTTGTGGCAACGTTTCTAAGATATAGACAAATAGTATATACGGAAGAGTCTATAAAAATAAAACACTAGTTAAAAAAGAAAAAAAAAAGATTATATTACAAGCAAATTTTGATTATCTTTTGACAACGAAAGTCTATGACAGTTCTAGCTATTAAGAATCGGTTCAAGTTTCTTTGACCATTCACAATTTATTATAGCGGCTTCAAGTTTAGGCTTAGATTTAAGTTTAGGTTTAGATTTAAACTTACTATTGGACCATTGGTTGACATTCTGACTTCCTTATTCTCGAAGCAAGCTTTAGAGCTATGATCAACAAATCTACAACTGCAAAAGATTAACACAAATAACCAAAAAAATTACAATCAAATCATAAAGATATCAAAAATTAAGAAAAATAACTAGAACAAATTCTTTAAACTGGTTGGTATAGTAGGACACTTCTTTAAACATTTAATAAATAATCTGGTTGATATATATATATATATATATATGTTGTTTGAATCAGATTTAATTTCTAGATTCTCCTCTAAATCCTATTTATCTCATTTTAAAACAAAAGTTATGTATTTTCATATGGAACATAAACTTGTAACCAGAAATGAAAAAATGGAACATGACGAAAAAATGTTGCCCACATATAAATTATGAGAGAATTTGATTACAGTGAATGATTCAAAAGTTAAAATCAAGCTGTGAAAATAAAAGATTCCATTGTAACATCTAAAGAAATATTTAAAGAAACATCTACAAAAATAAAAGAGCGACGAGATATAGATTTTAACATAAATGTAAGCCATCATGATATTAATTTTTGAATTCCAGCATTTATATTGACAAATTCTAGTTAAGTAATATTAAGTTGTTGTTAGAAAAATATATCTTATAAAAAGAAAAGTAAAATGATCACCCATATTATAACAATGTGGGGTCACTTGTACATGGTAAAAGATAGTGACGTTTACAGTAATTCTTCATTATTTAAAAATCCTCTCTACTTGTTAATAAAGCCTGATTTTGTTAATTAGGTAGATGATCTTGTCTTAATCCCGCTGTCTATGTCTAATCATTTCCATTATACTGTTGGATTCCTGCTGTTTTCCCTGCCTATCAGCAATTTCTTTGTAAAAAATACATTTCTACAACTTTGACAAAAGATACTATTATAATTATTAAGCACACATGTTTTATATCATACTATTATTTACGTGAATTTAGTTAGAGATCCTAAATATCGCAAACTCAGACAAATTAATAACAAGACTAAACCGAGTGTTTGGAATGGTTCGGTTGTATAGCTAAAATGTAGATTAAGTAACTAGCTAAGAAGGTATTTCCAAAGATCAAATCACAGTTTTCCTTAATTCACTATTCCTACTACACATGAAACTCAATCACCAATTAAAAATGGGTTACAAAATCATGGTTGATAATGAGAAATGCTATCTTGACTGATAGAGCCTCTCTAGCCGCAGAACTTGACTGTTCCTTCTTCCTCCAGGAGTCAAAAGATTCTAAGAAAACAAAAGATTCATTGCGCGTTCATTTAACCGCATCGTTATAACTTAGGGTAGGATTAATCCTGATCTTTTATGGTGGGATTCTTAGTTTTTCTAAAAGATATTTTTTTAGTTTTTAACTAAAAAAACTTAAAAACCGTCTCTTAAATAAGAAATATAAGAAACGTCTCTTAACCGTAACGTGTTAAAGAAAAAAAGATAAATTTTAAGTTAAAAATTTACCTTAAGATACCGGGGTTAATCATGGTCTTATATATCTCGCCGTAAATCATTGCAAATCCACTAGAACTTGAGAACATATGTGATGATCTCAAAATATTCTCGTGTGATTTTTTTTTTTGTCAAGCATAAGTTGTGTGACTTTTAGTCTCACTTGTATTGCCACCTTAAACCTAGATACATGTTCTTCTTCTTTTTTTACGCCAAAGTAGACTAGTAGAGACACATAGTCATAAGATAAGCTTGATTTCCATGGATGGTGTCTCCTTTTTTACTTCTGATCACGAGCTTTACGTACGAAAGCACCAAACAAATCTTTGCTCACCATATCATTTACGTACTCCTTAAACAACCAAACCATGAGGGGTTTTCTTTTTTAATTTTAAACTCGAGATCCTCTCAAAGCTTCTTCTCTGATTAGACGTATCTCTTGCAACCCTTTTATTCGGTTTAGTTTATGGTTTCTCTCAAACCTTTTAATATATTAAAGTGTCTTCTTCAACTGGAGAAACAATCAGAAATTACAGACTACAGTGTTTTATCTTTTCTTCATAAATACAACAATATATTCCTCCAATCGTTTTTCTTGCTGTTAATCTCAGCACGAATATATATATGCATTCTAAATACCGTTGTGAAAATCAGTGTTTAAAAATACGTTTGAATATTTTAGAATAATATAGTTTTGCAGTAGTAAATTAGACGTTCTTAAATTTTAAAAACAAAATAAGAAAAAGTGTAATGGACCCAAAGTATCAATATTGGGTTTGCTGTAGCCAGTAATAAATCACAGATTTTTTTTGTTATAGACTATAGTACTTACAAAATACAAAGAAAATGAAAAACAAATAAGACTTATGATGAGGGAAGGAACAACTTTAATCTTTTGTTTTATAAGTAGGGAACACATAAGTGATTTTTTTTGGGTCGTGTCATGTGAATAAAGGCTAAGTTGCTCTGTAACCCAGCAGAGATATCAAATAATTCTTTTTGGCTCAAAGACAAACTCTTAGACGGTTAAATCTAACCATTTTGATTCATGAATAACAAACACAAATATGCTTTAGATTCTTGAAGATCTACAATCCTGCAAGGCTGCAACCATGCACGTACCGTAGTAAAGAAAAAATGGCAATCGAGACAGTTTTTTTGTTTGTTTTAAGGCTTTAGATACTGTCTCTAAAGGAGGACTATTAATTATTTGTCGTCGAGTAGTTTAGGTTAATATAGCCAATGTGTTATATTACTTGCACGTTCAAATTCGGCATACTGCATGTTGCTAAGATAAAAGCTTAGAAAAGCATTACCACTAATTAAATTGAGCCAAACATAATTCCGTTTCTCTTTTGATCACGTTCCAATAAATATTATTCCGCAATTTTTTATTTATATAATATTTCTCCAAATTTTAAGCTTTAAATTTTTTAAATGAAAAAAATATTTAGTTTTTCGAGCATGAATTTATTTTTCAAAAATGGTTACAATATAATAACTTTTTGTTTAATTTTTTACTAGGAAACACGCGATATATTTTAACTAATCGTTTTTGGAAAAATACCCAATGAACTTCAATATTTTTTACCAAATGTTAATGTTAGAATGCTAGTATAGTATAAAATACGATACATTAAAAACAAATAAGGAGAGGAAAGATGATTGGTGTTTGTGGGGAGAGACATAGTCACATTAAGCTGTCGAGAAAGACACGTGGCAATGATTACCAGTTGTCAGCCTCCTCTTTTTAAAAACACACTCTCCTTCTCTCTTCCCCTCACCAAAAAAAAAAAACATTTTCTTCTTCAGACATGGAGACTTGGGAGAAGCCATCTTCTAGACGTCACCACCGTAACCCTTCCTTCTCCTCCACTCTCCTCGACCATATCTACCGCTCCATCGACGACTCCACTCCCTTAGACTCCACCAGGACGAAGAAACTCCTCCACGAGGATCTTGAAACTTCTCCCGATCACAAACCACTCTTTCACCGCCGCTCAATAGCCGCTGACTTCGAAAGATCCCGGCGAACCACCACCTCCGCCGCAGACTCTGTTTTCCTCAGGTATTCCAACTCCACCTCCTCTGACTCAAGCAGTGTCTCCTCCTCCTCTGCCTCTCCTCGCCAACCAAAACCAATCCGTACCTCCACCGAGAGCTCCGGCGTAGAGAGACCCACCACCAAACAAGAACTCGGTGGCTTCTTGAGAACCAAGTCCAAAGCGTTGAAGATGTACACCGACTTAAAAAAAGTGAAACAACCCATCTCTCCCGGAGGAAGACTCGCTACTTTCCTCAACTCTCTCTTCACCAACGCTTCCACTAACCCTAAGAAGCCCAAGAACAACAACACTTCCATCTCTGTCTTGTCGGACACACACTCCTCCTCCACCACGTGCTCCTCAGCGTCTTCTTTCTCTAGGTCTTGCCTCAGCAAAACTCCGTCCTCTAGCGGGAAGTCTAAAAGGTCCGTACGGTTCTGTCCAGTGAATGTGATCCTCGACAAAGACTCCTCCGGTAATAACAACTACAACGATGCCAAACGCTATCGCCACGTTATGGAGGAGGCCAAGGAGCTTATCAGAACGTACCAGAAGAATAAGGATCTTTTGGCCGTGACAACGTGCGACGACGATGATGATGACGACGATGCGGCGAGTTACGCTAGCTCTGATCTGTTTGAGTTGGAGAATCTTTCGGCCATTGGGATCGAGAGGTATCAAGAAGAGTTACCAGTCTACGAGACCACTCGTTTAGATAATACTAATCGAGCCAAGTTTAATTGTATAATATAATGTTTTAGTTTAAGTGGTTGGGGGTGATTAGTTTTACAACATTCTAATATCGTTTTTTTTTTCCTCTTGAGTTGAGGCTATTATGTTTTTTTTCTTCTTTCTTTCTTAATTTCTCCTATATTAATAACATGTGTATAGAAATATATATATATGTTAATCATGGTATGTTTTGGTCATAACTATGCAGTTTAATTAGCTATCTAGTTACTGTGAGGTTTAACTAATCTTTGGTCATAACCAGGTTTTCTATTACATTCTGTCACCAACTAGAACAGCAAAGAGTCGTCGCCTTTTCTTTGTTTCTTAACTTTTTTTTAAGAATGCTTATAATTCCATAGGAAGATATTTGAGTAGGAAAAATATAATTAATTAAAGTTAAAGATTTGATTAGATGCTACTAATAATGATCAGTAAGATGGGCGAACAAAGTGAAAGAGACTATGGTCTCAAATGTCATTGACAATAAGTATTCAACATTTGATTCTTTTCAAGTACTTTTTTTTTATGTCTGAATTTGATTGGATTGGCTTGTCTTGCTCTAAGCATGGCTTGAGATTATAATGGTGGTTTACTAATCTCTAATGTTTAGACATGATTAGTCCTGATTTTTAGGGTGGGATTATTAGTTTTTTAAGAGACGTTTCTTACTTTTTTAACTAAGCAAATCTAAGAATCGTCTCTTAAATAAAAGATGTAAGAGACGTTTATAAGCTGAAAAGTGTAATAAAAAAAATACGTTAAAAACTCTACTCTTGAGAGACCATGGTTAATTAGTATTCACACACTAGCTTTATTTTAGATTCTAGAATAGTAAAAGTTTCAATTCAAAACACTATGTACTATTTTGAAATAATGGAATCATGTATTATTTATATTTTGTACGTACGTGTGTCAGATTGACAACCTTCGATTTGATTGCGTTGATAGAACGGGAAAGAATGCACACATCTAATGTTATAGCAAAGTCATTAATATTCATGTTCGGTATATATTTGCAAACGCCCACTACCCTATTAAGTATTAACATGAAAAATGACTGAGACAATAAACAAAGAAAAGCATGACAAAAACGAATTTTAGTAAGAAGACTGGACCAGCGAATCATAGTATTATGATAAGCTATTAAAGCTAACATAAGCATTTGATATATCTCTTGATTTTTTTGTAATTAGTTAAGTATAATTAAAAAAAAAATAGATTATTGCCTAGACAAAACTCAAAAGAAGGCTAGAGTGGCTATGTAGTCAAAAGTTGCGTAGCCAAGAAAAAAAATTCAGATACAAAGGCAAGATCACATACATTAGTACGGACCCATTTTCCCACTTTCATTTTCTTTTCGTTTGTTTAGTCACTTTAATAAAACGGTTATGTTTATTATTAATAGCTTGCAAATCCCGCATGATCAAGAATCAATCCCACAATAGCTTCAACAAGAAAAAAGTTCCAAAAAACAAATATTATATAGTACATGAAAATTGAGAATAGTTTGATTTATAAGAGATCACTTCAACAAATACCATTTAATATACGTGTAGGAAAGTTTTTTTTGTAGGGACGTTTGTTCAGTCGCATTATAGAGAATCAAATACATTCGAAATTGAGTTAAGCAGTCTCTTATTAGTCAAAATGTTAATGAGTCAGTGGATAAACGGATAGTTACGTCGGTAAGTACAATATATACACATGAATTTGTTCCTATTCACCACGGATGTGGCAGCCCAGTTGATTTAAGCGCATGCGTTGGTGCTGTTGTGCTCCTGGGTTTGATCCACCGTGGGAGGAGTGTTTTACGCCATAAATGGTATTAACAAAGGCTGGCTCCGGGCCTGAGGGATTATTTGGACCTAAGGCCCAGACACCTCCCGGTTAACAAAAAAAAAAAAAAAAAAAATTGTTCCTATTCATGGTGGGTGAAGTGGGTCGAGTTGTGGAAAGTGAAAATATATAATCATGAGAGTAACGTGCTTATTTAGCCAATTAATTTATAAAGCATGACTCCAACAATCAAATCTAGCAATTAAAATATTTAATTACCTTTCTATGTAAACCAAAAATGGCCGAAAAGAAGAATTTGACAGTCTTTAAAAAAATACAAACCAGGTTTATATCAGGAGACAAAACACTAGTTAGCTAGCGGTGATATATATTTAAAAATCATTAATATTTCGTTTAAAATTAATAATAGAGTATCAATATACAGTATTGAACGAAGAAGTTTCGTCGTGAATCATACAATTAATGAAAGCGTTTGGACAGCTATATCATACCATAGATTGGTATGTATTTGATATAAAGATAAAAGAATAATGAAGGGGCATACAATGTCCCATATCAACCATGCACAACTCGTCATTCGCATGCACTACCAGCTATTTATATTTTTATATATATATATTAACTAGCTAGGGCTTACTCCATTTCAAATCACACAAGCTAAGACTCACACTGGATCCACTATATGTATATTAAATTTGATAGTACTGACTCTATTTTCTGGAGTGTGCACGTACGTGAACATGTCGTAAAACAACGGTACATGGAGGCAATTGTGGTGGGACACTCTCAACACTGCTATTAAGGCCATGATTAACGCGAGTGTCTTAAGGTGGAGTTTTTAACGTAAAATTTATCTTTTTTTTTTTTACATTTTTCCCGCTAAGAGACGGTTCTTAGACCAACATTATCAATGTCCGTAGCCTAGGTTCTAAAGAATATTGGACAGAAAAATAAATCAAAAATGCTTAAATTACTAAGAACCAAAGTGGATTGTCCTTAATTAAGAACTTTTTGTTGATGGTCCTTAGTGCTAGGTGGTTGAATGTGATTGGGTGAAGAAGTGGTGTAGGGTAATGTCATGTAATTTTTTTGGTAACTTTGTAATTTTCTTATGTTTTCAATTTTAATGTTATATGTTTTATTTAAAACTTATTTTTTATATATCATCTAATCTATTAAATTAGGGTTTTATTTTTATCTATTACCTACAAGTTATACTAAGACCACTTAAAAAATTAATTAATATGACATATTTGATTATTTACATTAATAATAACCAATTTTAAATTTAAATTTACTTTTTAATTATCACAAAATCTGTTGAGAAACAATCTAACAAAATCTTACTTAAAAATTTAAATATTTTTTAGAAAATAACACATTAATAAATTTTATATGTAATTAATTATTTAAATAAACAATTAATTTACTAAGAGACAACAAAAAGTCCTACCAATAATCTATACTTTTGTCTCATTTCTTACTTTTGTCTCTTAACATAAAAATAATAATAAAATAAGCTAAGGACTCAAAAATTAGTCCTACCAATAATGTTGCTCTTATGGTTCTTATTTAAGAGACATTTCTTAGGTTTTCTTAGTTAAAAGCTAAGATACGTCTCTTAGAAAAGCTAAGAACTCCACCTTAAGAGACCCCGGTTAATCATGCTTACGGGAACTGTTCATGTGTCTACGTACTATAGTTAATAAATTTCGCGTTAAATTGACAATATCAAGTTATATAGATTCTGAAATATCACTCAAAACAATTTAGATGAAATATATTAAATGCAATCAGTAGATGTGTTATCCTCAGAGAAATATTTTCTTAGGAAACATATGGAAATGGCAAATTGATGAGAGTAATAACACAAATGTGTTTAGGAAGAATTATTATTGACTCTCATAAGAATAAAATACAAGATGCATAGATTTGTATAGTGAATGATTTAACCTTACTTCTTAAATTAATATGAAATATTTCATTTGTTCCAAAATAATGTATATTTTAGAATTTCACACATATTAAAAATATATATTATTTTTTGTAATTATCTACTTCCTATAACTTTTAGCCAATCAAAATTCAGTAAACATAATTAATGTCTTCGAAGTTTACAATTTATCATTATTAAATGCATTGAAATGTGAAATATGTATATTTTATAAACAATTCATTTTTCTAAAATACATATTATATTGAAACAGAGGGAGTAATATATTCTATAAATGTTAATTTTTTATTCTTCTTGATTTTTCTAGATTCGTCTCTATCTTCTAGATCTTTGTTGATTTTCATGTTTTCCGTAATCTTGATATGGCTCATCTCATCAATCTCCCCATAAAGAAACTTAAATTACATACAATATAATATGGATCTACAAATATGGGAATAAAATGTATATATTTGCACATTTCGAACAAGAGATTCAATGTAAAACAATTTGATAGCAAGCAAAACACACAAAAATATAAGTGAAACTAAATGATTTAAAAGAAAACAAACAAATCAAAAGAGAGCATACACGTGAGAGGAATATATGATGAATAAAGTTACAATTAATATCTTTTGCTCTCTCCATCGTTGCTTATCAAGCTTCTCTCTATTATTATGATTACAAACACAATATATATAATTCACTTCACAACAATAATAACTAAAATTAGGATATTGTCTATCAGCAATGGCTACCTAAACTAAATAAGTAAATCGTAAATTATAAAGAGTTTGTATTGAAGTCTACAAATGGTCGTTGTGTAGTTTAAGTTTCAATTAATAAACATATCGTTTACCTTTACAAAAATAAACATATCGTTTAAATATAGCGTGTCCATGCATAATCCGCGTGAAAATGTATGTTGGTTATGATATTTTTTACTAAACAACTTATAGACGGTATGTCTATAATATAATAACATACGCATTTGGTTTATCAAATCACTTAAAAGTTTTAAATTCATTTTTTCGTGGCTTCTTTAGTGGTTTTGATCGTCAAATTATTATATGTATGCTTAATTAAATGATATTTAGAATAAATTGAAATATTACTTCAAAACGTGGAGTAGAATTTATCAATAAGTTTGAACAATAAACTTAAGAACATCAAATTTAAAAGAAAAGAAAATAGCTGATATAGTAAACGAAAACCTTTGTAGGTCCAAAAGTGGTATATTTAGATGACTCTCCAGTCAGTTCCTAGGCTCGATTCACCTACATAATAGTTGGCGACAAAAAAAAAAAACATTTGCTAATTTCAATATAGAACAGAATCGTTCGTTGTGGTTACTATTTTAATTTACACTGCCCTTCATTTCTAATAACCTCACTACTCATATTAGAAGTTTATTTGAAATGTCATGATACCATCCCATGTTAACTCATCTCTAATACCTATCCAGCAAGCCGTCACATTTCAGCAGCAACTCATCTGCTGAGCATTGTACCTGACCTGCCAGATATCATGTCTAAACTGCGTTCGGTCTCTGTACCATATCCCGGATTGTCGAGAGATCCATGGGCCGTTCCACAACGTCAAGAGCGTCCTTGTTCGAAACAGGTTTCAAGAAGAGGTAGGACACGTTTATTGGACTTTTTGGCGCAATCTTCATGCTTTCGATAGGTTCCAGCTTGACCTGGCCTGAAAGATCTGAAGAACTCGGTGTCTCAGAAGACTTCTTCACATATATACCTTAGGGATGTGATTCTTTAGTTGCTCTGCCGTCTCATCTTGACTCCATCCAACTTGTCATTTTTATCAAGTACATCTCCGACAAAGGAGTCCATGTCACTCTCAAGTGCCATCGATTTTGCTTGGCAATTAACTCATCAGGAACATTGAACTACCTATAAAGAGATCTCACTTGGTCAAAATTTTAGATGATACGAGTCTAAAATAAACGGGAAAATAGAAAAATAGACGAGATTAATGTCCTTTAATTTGGGTTTCATAGACATTTAAAATAAAGAAACGAGAACCTCTCGAGCTGCTTAATCTGCGAAGATCAGCATCTGTACCAGTACCATCTGTTTCCAGAAACACTCTTAACAATACTAGAGAAGATAGAGCTGAAATAGATCATAATCCTTATTGTTAAGTACATCGCTCTAGCAATGAAGGACCATGCATGGATTAGGGATACAATATAAAGATAAGAAACACATGGGAACTGCTTCCTCTGGGTCTAAAGTTTCATCAAATAAAGGAAGTACTCAGAAGGGCCTTCGTGGTGGCATGAAGGTCCTCACCCAAACATTAGTGACGATATGACGCCACCTTCCTTTGCGGCTTTGAGAGCTTATATGTTTTTGCGGTCGCATTCTCTTCTACTCTAACTGTCATATGCAGATACTTAATCTTTACAATACATATAGATATACATATTTTGTTTGACCAAAAAATTGGTAATAGATACATTTATTAGTATTTGAAAATTTCTAGTTCACGTTCAGTTCGGTTTTTTCATATCCGGATCAATTCGAATCCATAATTAAAGAATATATAATACATATAGTTTTTGGATACGTCGTGAATTCAAGCGGTTTAGATATTTAGGAATCAAAGTACCCAAACTAGAGTCAAAACCCTGGAAAATACATGAAACCCCAAAACCCCCCCCCAAAAAAATCTTAAAACATTCAAATACTCAAAAACCGAACCGAGGAGCAAAACTACCCACAATTCACCAAACTATTTGAAATATATTTCTTTGAATCTGACATTTTTCGAAATTCAAAACTATATTCGAAACTTGAATATGAGTTTAAAAAATACTTGTAATGTCAACAATATTTCAGAAATACGCAAATATATCTAATAGACAAAATAATTTAGGTATTTAGGTATTCTACTGGGTCTTGGGTATAATCTGGCTCCAAACCAATATCCGCGGGTCCAAAATAATAATACTCAATGGGTACTTAACCATAGACCTAGAACCAAACAAACCTGTATTTTTGGATCATTTCGAATTTAGGTAAAATGTCCACGCTTAGTTTTATATTATGACACAATTTTCTTTTGTTCTTTTTTTTTTTGCAAACACAATTATTATTTGATCTTAACTGCAGTGGATGTATAAGACATGGCTTAAGACTCGGTTTGATCTTAATTGTTGTTTAAAAATACTGAAGTAACATAAATTATTGAACTTACCTTTTGTTATAAACCAAACTGTTACAAAAGTAACATCAAAGCGAGCCTTAATTAATTTGATGATTTTTTTTGTCAACAATTCGATTAAATTAATCCTAAATTGGCACACTAATTTACACCAAATTGTTTTTGTTTATTCTTTTGGTGTCTTTTTATTTGTCATTTTTGGTCGGTGGCTTGTTGTATAACTAAGTCTATCAATATTATAACTATGACTCATGCCTTGTAGATGAGATGATACACTAGCATATATACATATGGGCCTGATAATGGCTTGAAACTTTCTTGGAAGCATAATAAAACTAAAAGAAAATTCATTTTGTTGCAAACGGCAAGTAATTAATAAGAGGCAGACCAAACTTTGATCCATTGACATATAATCAAACATAGTGCATGCAAGTAACTGCATGTAAATACACTCATATAATCAAATATAGTGCATTCAAGACACTTGACCAATTCACATATATCTTCAAACGGGCATTCTGTTCTATAAACTTTGTATTTCAACACGCAACCATTATACAAGAAAATAACTGTTTTCAAACATTAACAGAAGACAATCCAACAACATAGAAGACAAAGATATACAAAGTATTTTAAGAGTTCAGTGGAAGAGCTCTCTACTACCTTTTTCTGCTGAAGAGACACATCAACTTAAAGGCTGAATGAAATGTGATGAGCCAAAGCTTGCTGTGCAAGCCGATGTATAACAAAGGAGTGAGGAAACCAAGAGTTGCAATGACGCCAATTCTCCAGCGAGGAGATGCTCCTCAGATCACGATCAAGGTGGAAATGAAAGAGACTATCATGGAAATGATGGATACATAAAGGCTAATCATACCTAACAACTTCAGGGGAAGGTTGGCTTTGAAATCATTGTGGTTGTATCTGGATGTTATGATGGACAAGAAGATTAGTAGTGAGGCAAAGGATGTAAAAAGACCAGTTCCCGCCGACATTATGAAAACAATGAATGCAGATTTTTGTCCAAGCTTCGGCAAACCAGTATCCTCGTCAGTTCCTCCGGTACGGTGAACACAGTTACAAAGATGATGAAGTTTCCTTGAGCCACTTTTCACCTTGCTCTCTTAATATCTTGTGATCCCTCACAAAATTTTCATGTGGTGTAAGCTTCTCCAATTCGTCGTTTCTTAGATTCTGGAATTGCTTAGGCGAGAGTTGTTCCACAGCCTTGAACCAAAGTACCTCATGTTGCATCTGGAGAGCAGCCCCTGACACAACACTCAACATCTCACCAGAAGCTATAGAAGCTACAAGATGAAGCATTGTGTTACCATTGATGTCAATCATATTAACAAAGTATTCCTTCAATGCTCCTAGTTGGTAGATCGTTTGAAAAAGAGTTTCATGACGCCATGCAGCGGCAGTGTGATACACTGTTTGTTGGTCTTCATCACGGATGTATATCAAATATGGATAAGTCTTGGAAGCGGTTAGTAAGAACTCCAAATTTCCTCTTTTTGGAGCTTCAAATCTGGATGATCCCACGTGTTGTAGACAAATGTCTCCCAAACTGCTCGTCTGGTAAGGTTATAACCGAGCTCCACAATTTTTCTAACAGTTGACAACCTTGAGCTTTTACTTCTGCCTTGTTGGAAACTATATGGAAAAGAGTTCAGTTAATTATAATAGAAAATACATGTGTTCAATTGCAGTATTGATAGTAGTATTACTTACTTGTTGTTCTGAAAATCTTCTCATACCAGTGCAGTTCGTTGTGGCTGGCAATTGCATGAGTCTTCTTAGCCATTATGAACAATGCTGAATCATTGGTAGATCCTACGAAAGTTGCTAGTCCTTTTTTATTTTCCAATATCTCCAAAGCAATGTCCGTGGAAAGTCAAAAGTGCCTTTGTAATGACAATATCAAATTAGAAAGATAAAATCAAATAAAAAGATAAGCTACTAGATATGTATCAAAATTTCAGTTTTTTTTCTGAAATCTAAATCTTTTAGTTCTGAGAAATTTGTTACCCCATATAAGTAGGAAGTTGCTTTATGATGACCACATCTTGCTGCTAATTCGACTGAGAAGTTTTTAAACCCTTTAACCATTATAGTAGCAGCGGATTTTCCAACGAACATCTTAAGAATATCAATGTTTTTTTCCGAAATCTAAATCTTTTAGTTCTGAGAAATTTGTTACCCCATATAAGTAGGAAGTTGCTTTATGATGACCACATCTTGCTGCTAATTCGACTGAGAAGAGATTTTTAAACCCTTTAACCATTATAGTAGCAGAGGATTTTCCAACGAACATCTTAAGAATATCAATGTTTTTTGTTATTACAGCGATACAGAACGCCGTAGTACCCCAACTGTCTTGTGGGGTAAATGTGGGCCTCTTCACAATATTTTTTTGCTAAAAACGTTTTATTATTGAAAGTCACTGCCAAGTGAATAGCAGTTCCTTGAATCATACTGATTGGTTCTTCGAGAATCTTGGGATTTTGATTGAATAAATCTTCGGCTAATCCCAAATCTCAATTGATGCAAACTTGACTTAGGGGAACACAAGTTTTTGTATATTTATTTCTCTGTGTAACTGAGAAAAATAATGTTTGAGACAATAAGAAGTTGACTAAAGAATCAAAAAGGCAAAAAAAAAAAAACTCACCTAGTGAGTTATGAGAAAACACATGTGTGACTTCCTGAGGAGTTGTTGTTCCACTCATGTCCACAAAACCAAGCTAAAACATCATCAAATCAAGATTCAATCCTCTTGAGGTGAAGACCCTTTATAGTCTACTGTACATATTTTGTGCATTTATTACATATTTTATTAATATGTATGAAAAGTTTAAAATTTCATCGTATTGAAACAAAAGAAATTATTAATGTAGTTGTTTGAAATATATTTGCACTTATTGTGTTAGTTTATGTATCATTTAATAAAACTTAATTTTGCCTCTAATTTAGCACTATCTGCCTCCCAATCTCTTACCTTAACGTTAAATGAAACAGAAGTTATTGCAATATGTTCTTTTAGCAAGATGTCTAGTAGCAGGTAATGTAATAAAAATTTAGTTGCTGCTTTTTGTAATATGTTCCTAAGGACTTAATAAGACATTATTTGCATCTATACTTTAACTTCGTGGATAATTTGTAAGTCACCTAGATATTTTTATTCATTTTCATAGTCTTTTCATTCATTTTCTTAGGTTTTTATTTATTCTACAATATATATGACTTTTATTCCTTTTCTAAAGATTTTCATTAAAGACAATTTGTGTATAATAAATGTTGAGCACACCTAATTTAGCAATTAATACACTATTTTATTAATAGTCCATTCTGACAGATGAATATTTTTTTAGAAAATACATTTACTTTTGTTGATTCTACTAATATGTATTTTTAGTTATCTAAGAGAAAAATTACCTAAGATATCCCAAAAATATCATCATTAGCTAAGATGACTCCTCAAATTTTACCGTTTTTTATAAGTGGTTAAATGTTTTTGAAATTTATCATTAAAATACTTTTTAGAGGAATATATATTCTTAATCTTTGTGAATTAAAACAAAACATTATACAAAAAAACGGGAGAGTATTACTTAGATAATTTATTTATTTATTTTCTATTTCACTAATACCAAAATTACCTTTATTACAATTTTGAATATTGATTAAAAATGATTTAAGACTAATTTAAAATATTATTTTATCAAGTACTAAAATTTTAATCAAACTAATTTTTTATAATATAATCTACCGTACACATATATTGTTTAATCTCACATACTTTACTTTTACTCCAAATCGAAGTTGTCGTTTATCTCTATGTCGTTAATATTATTTTAGGTTTTTGACTCTTGTTTCTGTACCTTTTTTTATATCCAGAAACAAAAAGAAGATGCAGGAGTTTTCACAAAGAGATGCTGAGCAAGAAACTGGAGTATAGGATGAAGGAACTGAATACTTGGTCCAAAGCATTGGACAAGAAGCAATCATTAACTGAAGTGGAGAGACAAACGCTTGCTTGAAGAAGAGAAGAAGAAGGTTAGTCATTGTTATAGTATAAACTTATGTTTTCCAAGGGCACTGATCATTCTTTTTGTTTAGAAAAAAGAGTAAAATTGGATAGAAAAAGAAACATAAAAGGCAACTTGTCAAAAACATAAAAAGACAAGTTTCAAAAAAACAAACCATAAAAAGACAAGAAATATTGCTCCAATATAGTAAGTAGTATATATATTATAGTTATATGGAGATGGATTAATAATCAAATTTCTTTTCTGATAACATGCCGTCGTGTTCAAGAATTCTTCTAGCCATGGTCACGAACAGAAAAGAGTCATCACCACCACCGGTTAATAATATGATGCCATTTCTCCCTGATGAATTACTGCTCAACTTTTTAGCCAAGATTATACTACCCAACCCTCTCTTTAGTCTCCAAGAGATTTCATGAGCCTTGATGAGTGTCGGTGGATTACTACCATAGTTGGTTCTGATATCTACATCATGATTCGAAGATACGCCAATCATGAGCCCTCCTCTAGGGTATTTGTCATGAATTGTCGCTTTCACACATGTCATGAAGCTCCAAGCATGCTGGTGGCCAAGAAAGACCCCTTTGTGAGTGTTCTTGATGATGGGAAAATCTATGTAGTAGAAAGAAGCACATGGCGATTTCTCAAACTCTATTGAGTCTTTCGATCCTGAAACCAAGATACGGGACATATATAGACCAATGTTGTGCCTTCAAAGGGAATCTTTACCTCTTGTTTAGGGGCAAGGTTGTGGTTTACAATCCCAAAGAAAGTAGTTTAAGCTTTCCTTTTTGCTGCTGAAGCTTCCTAACTCAACCATATGATTACGACTATATCTATTAAGCTTTCTTGTTGAATATTTTCTTAAATTGTTACACTATTATATTTGGTTTTGATCACTCGTTTTGGGCACAAGATTTTTGAGTATGTATATACGTCATTTAAAGCAGGAGAAACACACAGAGAGATAAGTGTCGGATCAGTTTTGTTGTTGGGACCTAAACACACACACATGACATAGAGAGAAGAAAGTCAATGTATACATATAGGGTTGTTTCTGCAAACAGTGTCTTGTCTCATCACTGATGCTATCTGGCCTCATCAATCAGCTACCTGAAAAATGAAGTTCGAAATAATTTAAAAAAACTATCAAAACTGTTATTATCTAGTTGGATGGCACATTACCAGTGTGGAGTCTTGAGTGGGAAGAAAGGTCAAGCCAAGAATCTGAACTGTTCTTGTTCTGTGTCCACTCTTCACCAAAGAAATGATGAAGAGACTTCTTCATGTCCGAATCTTTCTCTTCCTCTTCCTCTTCCTCTTCTTGATTAAGATGATCTTGTCTCGATGTGTATTCCAAGACAGTTCTTGTGGGTTTGTTGAACATGTCGGCGCCCAAAACAAAACATTGTTGTTGTCGTTGATCTTGGTCATGATGAGGATGTTGAGATGAGGATGAGTATGTGTGATGATGATCAAACTTATGATCAGTACTACAGTCGTACGGATCATCCACTACTGTTGCTAACGGTTGTTGGTGATGGTATGGAGAATCTTGAAAGCTTCTAGAAGCTTCTGGAAAAAAAGTTCTTTCCCCAACTCCAACTCTCTCCCCAATCCCTTGAAAATATCTACAATCATAATTAAAAGAAAATTCCACATATAATCATGCCTTTCTTTTTAAAGAATTAACAAAACCTAATTATGAACAATGAAACTAAAAAGATGAGACAAAGAACCTGAAGTGTTTGGCTAAGTCATTGAGCTGAGGAGTAGATGTGTTTTGATGTAGTGACAAAGCAGAAGCATGATGAAGAGTTTGTTGTTGTTGTTTCTGTTTAGGTGATGTTGAAGGATAAGGATAATCAAAGGAATGATTGTTGAAGTAACCTTTACTGTTACTAGTACCTACACCAAACCTATTGTAGTTACTGTAAGTGTCAACTAAAGGGGATGAAGAATAAGTAGAGGAGGAGGAAGAAGACAAGGTGGGGCTTGGGTTGTTGTTGTTGTTGCTGGGGAAAGAGAGAGATGGTGATGTTGAAGGAGTAGTTGTCTGACTCTGATCACTAGATTTTTTGGCACGGTTTCTTCCTCTGTGCATGTGTTTTTCACAGTACTTTGAATCTGGATGTGCTTCTCTTGAGCATCTCCATTTCTTACCATCTGTTCTTCTGCATCTTCCTGGTTCTGGATCTTGTTTTCTCCCAAATCCCATCTGGTAGCCTCCCCACCCAACTGCATCATTCAGTTAACCAAAACCCTAAAAGTTAATCATGATGCATGATGTAAAACCCTAGTTAAGACCTTAATGAAAGTTATGTCATAATCACAACAAGTTTGTGAAAGTGGTCTTAGGAAGAAAAAGTTGAAGTCTTTAGTCAGAAACCCAAACACTATAAAGCATATAAAGCTGTAAACTTTAGAGGCATGAGAATCAACAAAAGGTTGAAACTTTATGAAAAGAAAAAAAACAGGAAATCAAGAAAGATTAAAGAAACGTATAAAAAATTATGTTGAAATGATAATTAAAGTTTAGGGCTTACGTGGTTGGTGAGGGAGGAGTCTAGAGACCAAGGAAGAGTCCAAGCTGCTTCTAATGGAGAAGATGAGCTCAGGTGGGACAGGAACCCCAGAGACCATGTACTTGTATATTAGGGCTTGATGCTCCAGTTCTTGCCATTGAGTTGGTGTAAATGGAGGCCTCTCTATTGGTCTCCCACTACTTCCACTTAGGCTCATCATCTTTCTTGTTTCTCTCTTGCTTTCCTCGAAGGGTTATGTAGCAAAATCAAAAGAGCATGAAAAGAAGAGACCTTTCTTGATAGATTCAGAGATTAGCTAGGGTTACTGAGTTTAGGACGGACAAGGAAGACCACTTTCTCTGTCCTTTTGTTTTTCTCTTGTTTGATCTCTCTTTCACTCTCTAAGCATATATTTCTCAGATGCAATTTGCATGAACACTAGCTAGCTTCTTCCTTTTCATAAGACTAGCCCCTCCTTTATGTATACATACACTCTATTTTTGTACTTAGGGAAGATCATTTCATTTCCAGAATACAGATTACTATACAATTACAGAAGATAAGTGATCACACTCTATTACTTTAAAAAGTAGGGGTTATTTTTGGGGGTTCGGGATATTAATTTATATTTGTTAACAGAGAAATATTCATAAACCAAAGTTTAAGAGAGTGTGTCAAAACAAAAAATAGGGCCAGATGAGGACAAGAGCTTTTAAGGAGTTTTGCCATGTAGTGTAAAATCAAAACAACATTAAAATATCCAATATTGTAAATGTCAAAATAGATAAAATGTAAGGAAGAGGGAGAAGAGTATGGTCCTATAAAGAATAGCAAATCTGAAGAGACTCAGGCCCAGTGTCCCTGTTGCTTCTTCTGCAGCACTTGTTGCTCTTGTCTCTCTGACTACTCTTTCCTCTACTCTCAATTTCTTTCCTCTCTTATTTATTACAGTATTTCTCTTTTTATAAAATTATAATATGTATTTTTTTGTCAGCTATTATAATATGTATTTGTATTAGAAAAAGGTGCATTGATTTTTGGGAATCTTTTCTTTTCTTCCTCTGGGCAGATGCCATGACAGGATAATCATATAGATGAAACAACTGATAGATGTGTTGAATAAAAGAATTGACGAATATTTATTCATAGAAATCGGAATGAGCTTCTTCTTGTATCACTGCACTAAAAGAAACATAGCACTTGGTATATTTTTACAGTTTTACATTTTCTTGCTAACGTTTTTATAGGATTTTTCATGGTTAGATAATGTATAGAAAGAAATGTAACGTGGTGTTGTTTCAAAAGCTGGTAAAATGGTAAATGAAAAAGAAAGTCAAGGGTGTTTGGATGAGAAATTGAGAGCAGGGAAGAGACCATTGGATAAAGAAGGGGGACTAGGTTTGTATAGTTGCTACTGAAGTGAAGTACTTTCGTTCTTTTAAAAAATATTTAAAAAAAATTGTCGTTTTTATTAAATATTTTCTTCAACATTAGTATTGTAGAATAGGAATAATAAAGAAGAGAAATGCATGTGAAGAATCAGAAATACATCAGAGGGTTTGGGTTCATTATAAGTTCAGAGAAAAAAAAAGAGTAAGACTGTTCACTAGTCTGTTTGTTTCTCTGTCTCTTTTCACATGCTCTGTCCTTTTCTCAACTTTTTTGAAGCCCCCTAGATGTTTTTTCTTACACACCTACGATCTACCATTCTATACATACTCACATGCATGCAATAAGTGCATATACATAGACGAACACATGCATATAATCTTGGTATACATGTTCTTCAAAATTTAGTTTATCTAAACTAAAACATTTATGAGGA